>CAUYON010054333.1:0-13936 GCA_963573935.1 Arctocebus calabarensis
GACAGCACCAGAAAGCCTTCTGGACCAGGGGTCAGAAAATACTTTCCTGAAAGGATGAGATAAGGAATATTTTAGGCTTGGCCAACGATTCCGTCCCGGTTGCGGCTCCTAACTCCGCCGTCACAGCACAAATGTGGTCACAGACAATACATGAATGGATGGGCCAGGCTGTGTTCCAATACGATTGTATTTATGGAAGCTAAAATATGAATTTCGTATCATTTTCCTGTTTCACAAAATATTATTCAACTTTTGATTTTTTTTTTCCTCAAGCATTAAAATCTGCAAAAACGAATCTTAGCTCGTGTGCCATGCAAACACAGGTGGGAGAGTGGATTTGGCCACCGGCAGTGGTTTGCCAACCCTTCTTTCAGGCCGGTCACTGGAAACTACACGGTAGAAGAGACTAATTTATTCAGGTTCATGGCTCCGGATAAAAAGGTCTGGCCTAAGTACCCTAAGGCTGATAGTCTCCCTGAGAATCCAGAATCTTTCTTCCCCCCTATATCTTTTCTTCTCACGTTATTCTGTGGCTTTTCACCTGGTTTCAAAACAAGGGACAAGCTTTACATTTCATTCAGAAAAGCCACAGGTCGCATTCAAACTACTGCCGTGGTAGCCGAAGAAAATCAGGTGGGCTCTAAGCTCTAGAAAGACAGAGCCTGTCCCTGTTCCCTTGTTATGACCTTGCAGGGGCCCAATGTGGTATCTGCCACAGAGTGGGCATTAAGTAAATGTCGGTGGCTTTGACTGAGTGATTGAAAAGTCCTCTTCAGCACTTTAAAACATTGTTGTATTATTCTATCTTACATGCGTTATACAACACTCGCTTCAAAAATGTCTGTAACAGTGATTTTTGAATTTGGAAGAATCATCGTGCATAAATAGATTTCCTTCAGAAGCTGGACAAAAATTCCACGTCAGTGGGAAACTGCCAAATTATTGTTAGCTCTGTTTAAAAGAGGATCTGTTTGTACCAAGAAGCGAGAGAAAAGTAACTGCAAATATCAGAGACTGCTGTTGGTAAGGAAAGAGGCACCCTGGGCCTCTCTCTTGATGTTAATTTTGTGCCTTCCATTTGGCCGATGGAGGTGGCTTCTCCGTGGAGCCCGTGACATGAAAAAGCTACCTGGGTCACAACAGGCTGAGAAACTTACCAGGGACCCACGACAGGGGAGGAGCTGGTCCTGAAAATCCTTCCGCTCTAAGCTGGCAGCTTCTCTCCCCATTAAGCCATACAACGTCGAGGCAGAACAGAGTGAACCCAGGGAAAACCACACAGGTTTTGGCCACTTTAATTCAGCATTTTAGTTGAATAAGCTTCATAGCTCTCCTTTCAAAGTTCTCTTTTCTTTTTAAAATCCCAAGTAAATTTGCAAAGGAAAGCATGAGAATGTGAGGGAATTTGGGATGATAAGAAGGGGCAAAAGAAAAAGATCAAAGATTAGTCTCTCTAAACAGGGTGGCACCTTGGCACAGAATCCTGGGAACAGATGCTGGCTGATTTGAATAAAAAAAGAGCAGAAGTAACCAAAGATAAGAAATAATTGGCCAAAAGATACAAAACCATGCTTCTGACTGGGGACAATAAAGTTTTCCAAGACTATGTTAGAATAACTGACTTTTAAAAATCAGCCTCCAACAAAATTAGGAAAAGAGATGCATTGCTAAATATTTTTCCCCCAGTTGAATTAAGACATGGTCAGAGAAGAAGAGACCCCTTCCAAAGTCTCAGCAGGATAAATCAATCTTGTGGAGGCCTTTGTGTTCATGGAGAATGATGTCAGGACCCATCCCAGGAAGAAGAAAGAAATGTTTGCACTAAAGGTCACTTGAGAATTATAAAGAAAAATGCTATTTGTAATGACTTAGAAAGGCTTCCAGGAAGAGTCAACTCACTGTTTGGAACCAATGGAAAACAGCAACAACAAAAAAACCCTCTTCTCGTGGAAAACATTCTCAGAGTTATTTAGACATTTGAGTGAGTGTATGAAACTTTGAGGAAAAAGAAACCAAGGGTATGATTACAGAAAAACTATAACTTGCTTAACTTTTAAAATTATGTTGCACATTTACAAATGCATTGAAAAGTAATCGCAAAGGTTTCCGACAATAAGCTGAAGGCAGGAGCTAACAGTCCCTCCACCCTATTTACTAATTGACCCTCAGCATCCTTGGGTTAATCAGAATTTCGTGGGGTATAAAAGAAAGAACACCAATCTGAGAATCAGAAGACCTGGGGTCACGGTTCAGCTCCGTCTCCTAACACTGAGAACCGCTACATGCCATTTAACATTTCATAGCCTCAGTTTCCTTATCAGTTAAGTGTAGGTGAGTGTTCCTTGGGGGATTATTGTTAAACAAAGTCCTAACATAGAATGGACAGAGGATAGGTGCCCAGTCAAAGTAGACTGGAATCTGTCTCATTGGAGTTAACATTGTAGCTATCAACACTGAGCTCTCTCCACGCGTAAGTCCATTATCCTACCATCTTGGTCTTCCCAATAGTCCTTTGTCCATGGGTGATTGTTATCCTCCTGATAGGCTTGAGAGGTTAAAAAACTCACCCATGCTAAATGGTCAAGCCAGGAGATCCGGCTCCAAACTCCTGATCTTACTAGAACAAATAAGAGGGGAAGAGTTACTAGACTTACCTTTTTTCTCTTGGTGTCTGTTGTGACACAGGGAGTGACATGAGGAGGTTTTCCTCTCTCAATAGCATAGACAACTACTGCCCTCAGTCCAATAACCAAAGTTAAAGACAAAAGCCTTAAATAACAAAAATAATAACTAACACTTTATGGTCTAGACAGAGTTCTAGGTGCTTTATTATATGGGTTCAATTATCTCAGCAACTTTTCGAGGTAGGTGCCACATCTTCTCCACTTCACGGGGGCTCTGACATGCAGAGCCATTGGCCTCCAACGACTGCTTTCAACCATTGCACTGTACAGCTGCTCAAAGGCTCTGTTACTGAGGGTGTCCTGGCCAGGTATTCGGGTGGGAGGAGCATGGTCAGCAGTGTAGCTTTGGGAAAACTGCAAATTGAAGCTGGAAGAAGAGTAATATCTATTGACAGCTTATATTTTAAGTGAGCAGGGACATTTTAAGTTAATAATATCCTAACTGGGGTTCCAAGTCCATGGACTTCACCAAAGATGGTAACAGGGGCATGTTGACTATTTTTAATACATCAAAGTGCCTATTAGTATGCCACTAATCATATAAAACATATTCTTTGTATATGGTCAGAAAGTCTTAAAGAAGAAAACTTTCAGGGAACGATTTTGTTTTTAGACTTGGGCAAGGTTTTAAGTATTTCTAATTCTGGAAACAAGTGATAGTTTGTTCTGTCAGAGTTGAAATAATCCTCATAGATGTCAAATTTACCCTAATCCATATACGGTATCCATTATCAAAGCGAATTCAACAAGACTCAAAGGCTTCAGGAAAGACGTCGGCAGACATGAAAGGCAATTTTAGCCATTTACTTAGAATTGCCAGTCACCGTAGGAGCAGAAGGGGCATTTTTTCTGCCAACTGGTTGAAGCTTGTGCCAGAGTGATCCTGCTGTTTCTTAATTGTCCTAAAAGCTTGTAGCCAGCAATTTCCCTGCCAAGCCTGACCTCACTTTCGTGTTTGTTATAATATGCAGATCACGAAGTGTCCCATTCAGAGTGGGAAAACAAGAAATTACTTCCTTATCTTTACTCTTTTTTGGAGCACATCATATAATCTGTATGATGTTTCTGTAAAATAATATGTTAGTGATCATCTCAAAGCCTAGGTACCTTTGTTGTTTTTTTACAAAAATCCTTGAGTGCTTTTTAACATATGATTCTCATGGCAATCTCATAAAATAAGGGGGAGGCAACAATGTTACTCCCGTCTCTGTTTATTATTATTATTATTATTTCAGATTCAAATATGAGTACAATTGGATTACATTTTTTACATTTGTTAGGTAAAGTCCAAGTTGTAGTTGAGCTCTTCACCCAGGAGGTGTGCCATATACCCCTGCATTGAGCCCCTTAGGTGAGAGCTAACCAAAGCCCTTCCCTCCCCTCCCCATTTGAATATAGTTGTGTTTTTCTCTCACGTGAACGGATGTTACTCCCATCTATGAATGCTAAGATAGCAGACTTATGACTGATAGATGTAAAAAAATCTATGTGTGGTATAATAAGTTGCAAGTTGCAGAATGAAACGAAACAGAGAGCATGAGCTCCTGTTTTGCGTAACAGAAAAATCACGTAGCCCTGTGCGCATGCACCTATGTGCACTTGTATATGGGGGTGGGGTGTAAAAACTCGGCTTGGGTCTTGTAGTCTATAATCTAGTTGCCTCCTAACGTGGTGATGTTAAATCCTAATGGTTATCTGCTAAGGTGGGAGTGAGTGAAAGGGGCTATCAATGAGAATGTTCGTTTTTATGTTCTCATGTCTTACAATAAGCATTTATTGTATTTATAACTTCTGAAATAATTTTTAAAAACAATTTAAAGTAGGTGATAATTGTCCTCCATAATGAACAGCATTCTTTAATTTATGGTGTTGGATTCGGATTTTCACAATGACTTTAAAGAGATATATAAAACTTTCTTCAACTCTGGAAGAAGATAACTTCTTGGACATCTCAGTTTTGTGAAAAAGCAACCTCTGTTCAATCCCTCTGGGAAGCCCTTGCTCTTGAATTAAACAGAGACTGAGTTGGGTTGGCCAGAGGCTTCCATCAACCATCTCTTTGGCTCCATGGAGTTCTTGGAGGCACAAAATAAGGATTTCAAAAAAGGGAATGCAATCTTCATGATTTATTTAGGTTTTTGTACAAGCCTTTGATAGGATTCCATAATAAAGGAAATGAAAAATAAATTCATTTCGGGATGAATAGTCCAGATAGCAAAGTCCTTCCACCTGTGGAGGAGAATGACCAAGGAGCTGTGGGTAGTACAAAGAACAGAAATTTGAACTTTAAGAGATTTGCATTCAAATCCTAATGGCTATTTAAGAGCTGCTGGGCCTCAGATAATTTACCTTTTCTCTGTGAGATTGTTTCCTCTACTATAAAATGGAATAATAGGGAGGTGAAGGCTCATGGTAGGTGGTCAAGAAAAAAAGTCCAATCAGTTTTTAATCTGTATTGATACTCAGAATGAACAAAGAAGAAAACTTACAAATGTGGAACACTGGCAGGAAGTAGGAGTGATTCTGTTTGTGATCTAGTCACCCCATTGTTTCCTATTTGGCTAGATCATTCCAGTATAGTGTGCAAAAAACACCTGAATATAAGTAAGGATATATGTCTTACTGAGGAAAGGTGAATTGTGCCAACTCTGTATAAGAAACAACGAACATGCAAATACTAGAAAGTTGTCCATTTGTGGACAAGTGGGTTGTGTTTGCAATTAGCAATGTCCGGCTCTGCCATCTTCTCAAACATTTGGCATCAAACGGAGATGACAAAATCCATTACATTTCTCAGACCCATTTCTCTGATGATTTAACTTTTCCTTGGAGGGTGAAAACCAATAAAAGGACAGTCTCGGATAAGAAGCAAGTTGATGACTGAGGAGTTCCAATGTGGCAAGTCCAAAAGTACTGGGGAACCAACCCAGCCAGTATTGTAGGATGATAAGTCTTAGGCTCCAATATAACACTGGAAAGACACCACAGTGACTTTCATTAGCCTCATGTATGTGAGCAAGGTACTGCATTAGGCCCAATAGGGAGAGGCTAAGATGGGTAAACCCCTCCCACCCTCTAAATACTCACAGTCTTATACAAGTGCAGAAGGCAATGTCTCACCAAGTCATCTGATATTCAAACACACTGATCCTTATCATAACTAAATAGCTTTCCTGGAAAGTATTCTCTGTAATGCTTCTGTCATTAGCTGACATGAAGTGCTTTCACATGGAAAAGCCCTAAATCTTGTGAAAAACCACCACAAAGACACAACAGAAGACCATACAGACCCTCGTTTGAACCATGATCATGGGCTGCAGCTCTTGCTCCTTCATTTTCTCTTGCTTGTCCTATAAGTTGACCCCAGAAGCACCACATTCAGTCATTAATTTAGAGAAGTGACTTCCCAAGAATATGAGGAGTATTGGGACAGTTTCAAGACCAACTAAGCTAGTTTTTAGAATATAACCTCTTCCTTTTTCTGTCTGGCTCCCTGAGTCTGAAGTTTTCTTCCCAATCCCATTTCCTGCTGTATCTCTCCAAATATTGAAGACATTATTTCTTCAGCTCTCCTTGTCCTGAAGCAGGAAGACTCTCTGATCTGCCTTTTAGGAAGCCACCCTCCCACGGACCAGATCCTGGGAAATGGAGGTCCTGAGTACTGTGGGGAGCTGCAGTTCTCCCCTGGGCCAGCTCTTCATAGGCTCTCTCTCTCTCTCTCTCTCTCCCCCTTCCTTCCTTCCTTCCTGCCTTCCTTTATTCCTTCCTCCCTCCCTCCCTCCCTCCCTCTCTTTCTCTCTCTTCCTTCCTTTTCTTTCTTTCTTTAAGATAGAATCTCACTCTGTCAGCTTGGGTAGAGTGCTATGGTGTCATAGCTCACAGCAACCTCAAACTCAAGTGACTCTCTTGCCTTAGCCTCCTGAGTAGCTAGGACTATAGGTCTGCTCTACCAAGCCCATTTAGTTTTTCTATTTTTAGTAGAGACAGGGTCTCACTGTTGCTCTGGCTGGTCTCGAACTCCTGAGCTCAAGTGATCCTCTTGCCTTGACCTCCCAAAGTGCTAAGATGACAGACAAGAGCCACTGCACCTGGCCCAGAGGCATATTTTCATACTCCATACTTTCTCTTGGTTTTCATAATTCTCTTTTTCCCATAATGGCTGCTAGCACCCAAACCTACACTCCACTTCAAAGCTTTTGCCCAGCCAGTTTGAAACTCCAATATAAATTATGCTATATTCGCTTAGACTGTTAATCAGGTGCCTTGTGTTCTCATGCTGTCTTCGTGGCCATGAGTGAGTCACTTCACCTCTCTGAGTTTTATGTTACTGGGTATGGGGAAAACCATATCTTCAACAGAGGAGTGTTGACTGGGCATTCATGCAAATGCACACAAGCATGTATCTTCAGAATCAGCTGTGGAGGTAGCACGGACTTCCCAACTTCATTGCTTACTGATGTTGGGCAAGTTAGTTCTCTGAGTCTCATCTGTGAGGTGCACAATAAGCAATTGTTTAAATCTGGATATAATGGAACATCTTGAAATTTTCTGTTTACAAAACACACAGGAAAAACTTAGTAAAGTTAGTGCCCTTCTCTCACTCCCGGGATGTCAGGAGTGCCATGTACTCTCTTACGGCTCCTCTGCCTTTCTGTTTCCTTCTTTTCTATCATCTTAACCACACAATTCTTCAATTTTCCCCTCCTTGTCTCCATTTACATTGAAAGTGGTAGAGGGCTATATAGAGAGTGGAGTTATGTCCTTTACATGTGCCAGCTCATGCTAATTAAAGAATTACTGTGGCTGTACCTGAACTTTAGTCTTGGTGGACAGAAAGGGCACTATCCTCAAATTGTAAAAGTGACCCTGAGGTTCACTGACACTGGTCTAATGATTTAAATCACAACTTTATGAACAAATTTTTGAAGCCATTACATCATATTCTTGTGAGGAAAAGCCAACAGCAACATTAGATGACTTCCTAAAAATATTTTCTCAAACTTTTTTTCTTGAAAATTATATGATAGAAAAAAATTATATATAATTTTAATATCCCTTTTAGTTTTTCTTAACATTTATTTTTATTTGGCTTTTCTGACTATATGTTTATGCTAGAAAATTGAAAATTACCAGAAAAATATTTGGAGGAAATTAAAATCATCCATAGTTGCATCGTCCAAAAATTAATACTGTTGATATTTGGAGAGTACCCAAATGCTTTTATTTTTAAAGTTAAGGACATATTTACATATGGGATTTTGTGTCCTTATTTCTTGATAGGAGCATTTTATGGTGCCACTGAAACTTTTTTATAAATAGAATTTTCCAAGATATCCCATTGGGTCCTGATTTAGCCTATTGCCCATGGTGAGCCATTTTGGTTGCTGGTACTTTTGTTGATCTTGGCTATTCTGAATCTGTTCTCCTTCATCCTCTTTGATTATTAGTGATGCTAAATATTTTTATATGTTTATTCACCATTAATATTTGTGGGCCATCAGCTCTGATCATTCGTAGTCTCCCCTCTGTTTTTATAATGGTTATCACTGTCTTCATACCAGGTCTCCCCATCAAGTGCAGTCAAGGCCAGATTCACTCAGAGATGGGTAGGGATGAGAACTAGACTAGAATTGACTTAATCTCATTCCTAGCATGGATCTTCCTGGTACTGGCATTCCCTGACCAGGGGGTGTTGAAAAGAATTGTCTTTGGTGCCACGAAAGTCTGTTATAAAGTGGATTCCAAGAATCCAGGCCCAGCATGTGGCCTGCAGCTGAATCAGAACTTACTGAGTTCTAGGCCTTCTCAAGACAGCTTTAGGTTCAGCTAGAGGAATGAAGTCTTGGGAATAATAATTAGTGGGATAAAATAGAAAACCTTTTAAAAATCTATAAACAGAAAATTGTTCCTCAAGGGAGAAATTAATTTTCTCCTAAATAATACCCTTTTGCCTGAACCATTACCTCTAGGCTCAGCTCAGCTCTCTACATCTTCAGAAGACAGAGAACAAGAAACAAACAGCCATGCTCCAAATTTGGGATTGAACACCAGCCAGGACCTTTCCAGGGCACTATCCTGCCAAATTCACTGATAACCACATTGGGGAAGTCAGGGAAGCCAATTATAACTAGGAAGACAAGTAAGAATGTTGGCTCCTTTTCCAAGGATAAAAATCAAGTTATTTTACTTGTCACCCTAGGAAGTCTCTGGTCTTTTCTCAGACATACTTCTGAGCCTTGATGTTTAGTGACCTCTATAACTTGGGGGCACAAAAATCCACTTGGTCTCATCTATGAGGACCTAACACTCTTGAAGTCAGAGATGAAATATTCAGCTTCTTTGGAACTCCCACTGCACAGAGGCTGCCCCAAACTCTCAGACTAGGAGTCACTTGCAAGGTGTATAGCTTTGCTAGATATCTGTCCCCTGGAGGGCTGAATGACACTGATGGAAGGGGAGGAAGTGGGCTGGAGCAAAGTCAAGGGCTAAGGATACCCTTAAACATAAACCAGCCCTTGCTATTGCCCCCTCCATGCACTCCTCTCACCCCACAGCACTTTGAGTAGACGCCACTCTTCTCATGATGGCCTGTAAGGAGCTCCGAGATCTGGACTCCAGAACTCCCCACCCCTTATCTTTCTATTCGCTTTCTCCCTACTATTCACTTAATTCTCTGCCCAAAGGCTAAGGCAATCCCAAGAGCCCTCTAGCTGGCTATTATCAGGTAACTGCATTCCCAGAAGCTGAGCAGCATGTTCTTTCTCGAAAGGAGATCCAAGTGATTGACTTTCATGACTGCTACTCTCCACAAGGTAATTTTTCCCAAGAGGCTTCCCCATCACGCCTGGCCTGTGAACCACCTGTGGGTTGGATGTCCCAACTATATGCTCTCTCGGCATCCTGCACTCTCTCATCCCTGCACATTCACACTGAGTGCAGCTGCTTGTTTACTTACCTCTATCTCCCTTTAGACCAGGGGTTGTGCAACCTTATTCTCCATTGTGTTCCCACCCCTAACCGGGGCCTGGCACACAGAAGATATTCAGTAGATGGCTGGTGAATGAAAATATAAATTAACAATGATTACCAGCTGCCTCCTTTCCTGTAACCTGCTACAGAATTAATAAACTAATCTTGAACCTCAGGGATATATAAAAATGTAAGAATCTTTGAGAACCATCAGGCTAGCCTCTCTGAAGTGGTTGCTACATTTCGTTTGTTGATTTATACTAATAATCACTCCCTCTTTTATTTTGGATTTGGATGCAAAACTAGAGTGTTACCTGAATTAAGGCTCCCAAATTTCTAAGTGTAGGACATGAAACTTCAAAGGGCTCAGAAGAAATTCATCACACACACATCACGTGCACACACCTCTTTGTAAAATCTAGCAAACTACAGATAGAAGAATAATTCCAAAATGAAATCTTTATCTCAAATCAGTCAGCCCCAGACCCTCCAACTCTGTGGCTTAGCCACTAAAGATATGGCATGCCTATAAAAATCCAAAGGAAAATATTATAGGACTCATGGTTTTTCTGGATAGGACAGAGTGTGCTTCTAAATCTTGGCTATGCAATGGAGTCACCTGGTGATTTTAACATTACCAATGCTCAAATCACATCTGAGACCAATTCAATCTGCAATTCTAGGGAAGGGAACCAGGGAATGACAGTGTTTCAAGTACCCCTGGTGCTTCCATTGTGAAGCTGGAGCTGAGAACCATTCTTTTGGATTCTTGCTCTCATAGGACTCTCACTGAGCCCTACTGTGTGCCAGGCATTGTATGAGGCATGTTTTTTTCCTTTCATTTATTGACATATAGTGCTATCTTATCCATTTCACATGGACTTCCCTGCACCCTGGAAGAGAACCAATTTTATAAGCCTTCAATATTTATGCCATCTAAGGGCACTAGGAAAATAAGAGAAAATTGGTTTCGTACTCTCTTGCGTAAGCTATCCCTTTCATATCCAAAGAGAAACATTTTAGCTCAATCCTTTATATGAACACTGGCAAGAGGACCAATAGAGAGCCGAAGCTGCTCCTTAGAGGAGCTCTGCAGTATTTAATTCATACGCTTCACTTTACACATGATAGGATAACAATTATTAATGTCTGGGGGTTCATAGCATTCTCCCTTCTCCTTTGCCTACTAAGTTCCGTATTCATCCCTCATTTTCTATGAGAAAAAGGGAAAAAATCTGACTCTTTTGATAAAAGCAATTAGTGTAGAACACAAGCCTCAATCTTCAGGGTGGTTTATGTGGTTGGAATCTTTACAGAATGATAGGATATAAGGAAAGGGGAGATTGAGAAGTCCAGGGGCCAGAGGAAAGAGAGGCCCAAGGAGTTTAGGGCCACTAAAGATAGAAGAAGATAGTGATTTTAATTAATTTCTAAGTCTTTAAGTGTTTAGATCCACGTATGTGTTTGTGAAAGTATGAATTATAAAGACTAAAATGTTTGTGGGGTGTGCTACCAACCTCTAACAACTCCCTGGACAGGACTACAAGCCTTATGCCTTTACACCAGGTAAGTGAATAAACTGGGCGGGAAGGCCCACAATGGGGCCACTTAAAATGTTCAACTGCAGCACTGAATTTTTAGTTTTTGTTGATTTTAGCTAATTTAAATAGGCAAATGGGGCTAGTGGCTGCCCGTATTGGACAGCACGCCCCTGCAGTGTTAAAATCACAGGACCACACACACCCCTATTTGTTTACACAGATATGGGCATCTACCTCCATACCTCCATAAATGGTTTTATATTTTCACATAATTATATATCCTTAGTTCAAGAAAGTATATACAGATACAACTAGACAATTGCATATATAAGACACTTATGCTATTTTTGTGGCAGGATAAGAACCAATAAAAATTAAAACGGAAAATAGCGCATGGGCCATTATGGTAACTAGAATTGGGGCGAGAAGGACTTCGGTGTGTCTGACAGCAAAATGAATTTGGGGTGATACTTTTTAACTGATACCAAAAATAAAAGGAAAAAAAAAACCAGTGAGACCACTCTGTGGTCTGGAAATTCAAGTTTGTTTCCACCAATCTTTTAACCGTCCAGCAAAAGAACGAATTTTAGAAATGGCACTCATCTTTCTAAGAAGGCAGACTTGAACTGTTAAGGATGACCCTGATAGCTGGAAAGAACTCCAAAGGACACAGGCAAAAAAGGGAAGAAAGCACTTCTGAGGGAGGACGGCCGAATTCTGCAAGTAGGATTCAAGCATCCAGGAAATTTTAGGCACTCTGATTTGCTGAGGCATTTATTTCAAAGTAATTAAAATTACACGAGATGGAATGAACGAAGTTCCAACTGTCAGAATTATTAGTTTGCCTAAAAAACTGACCATTCATGGACTAAAATATTGACTTTCTCTCTTTTGAGCAGGTAACTAAATTCCACCCGTATGGACTAAACAACCCCTCCATCCAGAGAGGGGTCTAATTGTTACCAGTGAGGGATTTTATGACTTGCTCTCCAGCACTTACATTTTCCTCCTAAGTCTCTTGGTGTGTACTCTTTCCCAATGCTGGCCTTGCACGTCTCAGTGTGCTGTTCTCCCACCGGCCTCTGAGTCTTTGCACACGCTGTTCCCTCTACATGAAACACCTTCCTGGGTTAACATGTGCATATTCTTCAGGTCTCCACACATAATCCTGGGGAATATCATCTCCAGCTCACCCTACCTAGCACAGATCATATCAATTTTTCCTTCTTCCTATTTTTATAGTCCCCCCATTTTCCTCTTTCCTAGAAGCCCTTTTCATATCTATAGTTACTGAATTATTAGTGTATTTGTTGTTTAATTTTATCCTCAGGACTGTTACCTCCCATGAAGTCAGATATTGCAATCTGCCTTGTTTATCACTGTAGTTTCCCCAGAATTCAGTACAGTAAATGTTCAATAGATATTATTAGATGGCCAAGAAATGAATGAATTAATTTAAAAGCTTTTCATTTTAACTTTATGTATCTGATTCCTCCCTTCCTTCCATTTTGCTATATCATCAGCTGTGCTATTACACAGTTCTACACAGTGGTAAACAACTCAAATGAAATCCTGAGCCCTGTACATAGCTGACTAACGCTAATATACCCTGTTTAGTTCCCCTTAAGGTCTGATAGACCATCTGGTGGTAAATCATTTAAATCACAGCAGCTATAAACATGTTACGGCTCAGCATGAACCTGGTATGACATCTAAACAGTCTCCTGGCTGTCACAGAAATGCTGCCATCCATTTCAGAAATGTGCTTACTACAGAAATACAACGTTCAACTTGCTATATTTATGAGACCCTGAATTTTCAGGATGTCTTCAATCAATAGAAAATAGATATTACATTCTTACCCGAAGGCAACAGTATTGTGACTGGCTGTGATTTGGGGAGTGAGGGAAATAAGGTGGCAGTCAGAGAATTACTCTAACACGGAGCTGTGTTAACTTACCTTAGGGAGCACGGCTCTCATAACAATTAGACTTGGTTGTAATGAGAGCCATGGAAACATTTAAAATGCATGTTGATCAGCAGTGGACCCAGACAGTAAGAAAAACACCAGCAGAAGAGGTCACAGGCAAGAGAACATGAGGACTGTACCCACAGTGAGAGGATTGATCAGACTGCCCATGTCTATTGAGATTTAACATCCATTTCATCTAACTGTATGTTTTGGCTGTAGGCTCACCGAGTTACCTTTGATTATAATTTGGTTTCTCTTCTAAGTCTATCTACTGGGATAAATGAAGTTAATCTTGCCAATGCGCATGTCACTTTGGGTGTAATGGTTCTGTTTCTCATTGGAAAGATATGCATGGGCACAATAGTTTGGTAGATGTGGTTAATACAAGTTCCCCAGCAAGAGGTACAGCCTCTATGTGGGCAACAGGAAGCAGGTTTCAGAGCTTGTATGCCATGGAAAGCTGTCCTGACAAGCTCCAATCTGAGGGGAGTTGCTTGCCCTCCTGCCTCTCTGGGCAAAATCCCAGTCTTGCTTCTGATTCTTTCCACATTTAAAATGGGATACCCAAAGAGGAGAGCAGACAGAGAAAGAATGAGGGAGGGGTGGGGAAAGGAAAATCAGAGAGAGGGATGGAGCAAGGGGGGTGGGGTGTTGGTGTGTGCCACAACTTTTGGGGGCAAAACACGATTGCAAGAGGGAATTTAGCTAATGAATGCAATCAGTGTAAACTGGTTTCTTATACCCTCAATGAATCCCCAACAATAAAAAAA
>CAUYON010054334.1:0-14269 GCA_963573935.1 Arctocebus calabarensis
AAAAATAAATAAATAAAT
The DNA here is from genome assembly GCA_963573935.1 of Arctocebus calabarensis. Classification (NCBI taxonomy): domain Eukaryota; kingdom Metazoa; phylum Chordata; class Mammalia; order Primates; family Lorisidae; genus Arctocebus; species Arctocebus calabarensis. The sequence continues at coordinate 19 of CAUYON010054334.1, forward strand.
ACAATATTGTATCACACCTGTCATCCTAGCACTCTGGGAAGATGAAACAGGTGGATTACCTGAGCTCACAGGTTCGAGACCAGCTCAGCCAGAGCAAGACCTCGTCTCTAGAAAAAAAATAGCCGGGCGTGTGACAGGCGCCTATAGTCCCAGTTTCTCAGGAGGCTGAGGCATGAGAATCGCTTGAACCCGAGTTTGAGGTTGCTGTGAGCTATGACATCATTGTACTCTCCCAAGGGTGAAAAAGTGAGACTCTGTCCCCTCCCCCCCAAAAAAACCCCACAATATTGTATAACAATTATTTACAGAGCACTTACATTGTCTTAGGTATTCTAAGTAACCTAAAGAGTATTTAAAGTATACAGGAAGATATGTGTGGGCTATATGCAAATACTGTACCATTTTATTTACAGGCAGTCCTCAGGTTACAAAGATAGATTCTGTAGATTTGTTCTTAAGTTAAATTTGTATGTAAGTTGGAACAGACAGATTTACCTATTAGCTGTAATAACCTAATTCTTAAGTACATCAATCAGATCTTTATAACTTACAGAATTACTATGATAGCCTCTGTTCATAAACCAAGTTGTACGTAAGTCAGATGTTCTAAGTCAGGGACTGCCCTCAAAGGACTTGAGCTTCTACAGATGGTACTGGGAAGGGGGTGTCCCCTGAACCAATCTTGTGAGGAATGCCTAGTTTCTTTCCTAGGGCTACCGTAACAAAGTGTCACAAACTGGGTGGCTTCAAATAATAGAAATATATTGTCTCACAGTTCTGGAAAACAGAACTACAAAATCAAGGTGCCAGCAGGATCATTCCCCCTCTAAAACTTGTAGAGAATCTTTCTTTGCATGGTCTTACCATTTGGTAGTCTACCAGCAATGAAGACATTTCTTAGCTTGCAGAGGCAGCATTTCAAGCACTTCAATCTGGGCCTCCATTGTTACATGGCATTCTACCCTCACTAATTACATTTGCAACAACCCTACTTCCAGATAAGGTCACATTCTGTGCAGTACTACTGTGAGATACCTAGATTTCACTCAACATATCTGTCTGGAGAACACATTTAACCCAATTTTCTATCCTACATCCTTCTATTGAGGGATGAAGCCCACGTCCCCTCCCCAAGGACACAAGCAGATTGCTTCAACCAAAGTGATTACCAAGATTAACTACTGGAACCCACTATGCTGTTAAGAAGTCGAAACTGGCCACACAAGTTGCCACGTAGAGAGAAGAAGTATAGATATGGAGGCTAACAGCCGGGCTGAAGTCCCAGCATCAACCACCGGCTATGAATGTGAATATACCTCCAAATGATTCCAAGCCCTAACTAAGAGTCAATTTCAGTCTGAGTCTTCCCAGCTGAAACCACAGACAGTGTTAATTCTATATTCAAATTCTTGACCCACAGAATCCATGAACATACTAAATCAATTATTTGATGCTACTAAGTTTTATGGTGCTGCTGTACAGCTTTAGTAACTGGCACAATGCATTATCTCTCAAAACAAAATTAAAATATTTAGTAATGTTTAAACCAAGAAACCAAAACTTTAATAGACATCACATTGAACTTGCTTTTTTTTTTTTTTTTTTTTTTTTGCAGTTTTTGGCCGGGGCTGGTTTTGAACCCGCCACCTCTGGCATATGGGGCTGGCGCCCTACTCCTTTGAGCCACAGGCGCTGCCCTTAAACTTGCTTTTGAGGAGACAGAGGATTCAAATAGCTGAGGAAAAAAAAAAAATCTCCTTACATACCTGTACTCAATGCACAAGGATGTATACTGTACCTACTATATATACACTGAGAAAATAAAATATTTGGCCAGAGGTGGTACCTCTGGCTCAGTGAGTGGGGTGCTAGCCCCATGTACCAAGGGAGGTGAGTTCAAACCCAGCCCTGGCCAAACTGCAACAAGAAAAAATTAAATTAAATAAACTCAAATAAAAATATACAGATATATTTGGCCGGGTACATTGGCTCACACCTTTAATCCTAGCACTGGGAGGCTGAGGCAGGAGGAGCCCTTGGGCTCAGGAGTTCAAGACCAGCAGCAAAAGCCAGACCCCGTCTCTACTAAAAATAGAAAAAAATCCGGTCTTGTGGAGCGCGCTTGTAGTCCCAGGCTACTCAGGAGGCTGAGGCAGGAGGATCGATTGAACCCAAGAGTATAAGGTTGCTATGAGCTAAGCTATACCACAGCACTCTAGTCTGGGCAACAGACTGAAACTCTATCTCAAAAAATAAACAAACAAATAAATAAACATTAAAACCAGACAATTACCTTAATGCTCCAGAGGCCTGAGAATAACATTTAATCAGGCCAAGGAAACTTATCATTGATTTGTGGCTCAGAGTCAAAATACATATAAACCCTGAAGGCAGGCTAAACCACATTATTACTTTTTCATAGCTATTAAAATGGCATTTTGATTAGCACGCTAAATCAATGCCAAGAAATAAGATTTTTTCAAGTAAGCCTTTTGTAAGGTTATTTCTTGACATCAGAATCCTATTGTTTAGTAATAATAAGTAATAATTAAGTTGAAGATCCTATTGTAAAAATAGTCATATTTTGGGTGGCACCTGTGGCTCAGAGGAGTAGGGCACCAGCCCCATATACTGGAGGTGGCGGGTTCAAACCTGGCCCCAGCCAAAAAAAAAAAAACTGCAAAAAAATAAAAAATATTCATATTTTTACTAAGTGACTAAAGCAGTGATACTTCATTAAAGATATCAAGAAGAGCTTAGGCTCAGCACCTGTAGCACAACAGCTAGGGTGCCAGCCACATACACTAGAGCTGGCGGGTTCAAATCCACCCTGGGCCTGTCAAGTAACAATGAAAACTACAACCAATGGCCAGGTGGTGTGGCGGGCGCCTATAGTCCCAGCTACTTGGGAGGCAGAGTCAGGAGACTCGCTTGAGCCCAGGAATTGGAGGTTGCTGTGAGCTATGATCCCACAGCACTCTACCCAGGGTGACAGCTTGAGGCTCTGTCTTGAAAAAGAAAACTACAACCAAAAAATAGCTGGGTGTTGTGGTGGCCGCCTGTAGTCCCAGATACTTGGGAGGCTGAGGTAGGAGAATCACTTAAGCCCAAGAACTGTATCAAAAAGAAAAAGAAAAAAGAAAAGAAAAGCTTAGTTCAATGGCATAAGCAGCTTCTAATTAAACTTACATTTTAGAAAATTAGATCATAGCCATACAAAAAATGAAACACTAATATGTTTTACAACATGAATTAATCTTGAAAATATTACAAACAGGCTCAGCGCCTATGGCTCAATGGGCTAAGGCGCTAGCCAGCCACATACACCTGAGCTGGTGGGTTCGAACCCAGCCAGGGCCACCAAACAACAATGACGGCTGCAACCAAAAAATGGCCGAGCATCATGGCGGCACCTGTAGTCCCAGCTTTTGGGACTAAGGCAGGAGACTTGCTCACTCGAGCCCAGAAATTGGAGGTTGCTGTGAGCTGTGATGCCAAAGTACTCTACCCAGGGTGACAGCTTGAGGCTCTGTCTCAAAAAAAAACATGTTTACTGACAGAAAGTAGATTAATGGTTGCTCAGGAAGGGGGAGAATAGAGGAATGGGGGGAAGGGAGAATAGAGGAATAGGGGAGCAACAGCTAAAGGGTCCAGGGTTATCTTTTTTTAATACATTTTTCTCATTTTTATTTTTAGAGACAAGGTCTGACTCTGTTGCCCAGGCTATAGGGCACTATCATAGCTCACTGAAGCATCAAACTCCTGGGTTCAAATAATCCTCCCACCTCAACCTTCTAAATAGCTATGGACTACAGATGCACACCACCACACATATCTAATTTTTTTTTATTTTTGTAAAGACAAGGTCTGGCTAAGTTGCTCAGGCTGGTTTCAAACTTCTGGTCTCAAATGACCCTCCCACGGTGGCCTCTCAAAGTACTGGATTGCAGGAGTAAGCCATCATGCCCAGTCCAGAGTATCTTTCTGAGATGATGTAAAAATTTCTAAAATTGACTATGATGATGGTTGCACATATCTACAAACATAATGAAAATCATTAAATTACATGCTTTAAATAAGTGACCTTTCTGGGGTATGTAAAGTGTGTGTGTGTGTGTGTGTGTGTGTATAAATAAAGGAAGCTATTTTTTTTCACATTTACATCAGAACAAATTTCTCCATAAAATAACAGCAGAGTATGATGAAGACAATGTTTGACAACCCTACTCTAATCAGTCCTCTAGCAAATTCCTTCCTTCATGTCTTGTTCCAAGTTTCTTACCATGAGACTCTCTGGCCATTCCCAGTCAGCCTCATCCTAATAAAGCAGAAATGATCCAATGGAGAAGTTTCTCATTCACTTCTCCATTTCAAAACTTCTTTCTCTCTTATCTCAGAACAAGTTACCCCTCGTACTTATCAGTACAACCTTTAATTTTTAATTTTTAAAGGGCAATCATTCTATAATGTGAACAATAAAGACTGAGCATTCGGGCAGCGCCTGTGGCTCAGTGGGTAGGGCGCCAGCCCCATATACCAAGGGTGACAGGTTCGAATCCGGCCCTGGCCAAACTGCAACAACAACAAAAAAATAATGGCTGGATGGCCAGGCTCTGTGGCGGGCGCCTGCAGTCCCAGCTACTTGGGAGGCGGAGGCAAGAGACTCGCTTGAGCCCACGAATTGGAGGTTGCTGTGAGCTATGATGCTACGGCACTCTATCCAGGGTGACAGCTTGAGGCTCTACCTCAAAAAAAATAAAATAAAATAAAATAAAAAATAAAAAAAATGGCTGGGCTTTGCGGTGGTGACTGTAGTCCCGGCTACTCGGGAGGCAGAGGCGAGAGAATCGCCTAAGCCCAGGATTTGGAGGTTGCTGTGAGCCGTGATGCCATAGCACTCTATCAAGGACGATAAAGTGAGACTCTGTCTCTTAAAAAAAAAAAAGACTGAGAATTCACAAATTCTTGATAGGGTTTCTCTTATACAAATTTAATAAGATATACAAAATTCAGCTTCACCTACTCTTTGACATTTCCAAAACGACAGACTATGTCTTGAATATCTCTCTATCCCCAGTATCAAAGATTATGAGATTATGTCTACCTCAAATCAGACGTTCAATAAATATCTGAGGAATAAAGGAAGAGTATTTAATATATGAGTGTGTATGTATATGTGTGTGTGTATATATATATATATATATTTTTTAAGCAGACCAGTGAATATGATGAGTATACATATTAATTAGCCAAATCATGCTTAATGTCAGACAGCTAGGGGAAAACTTCCTCCCCACTTAGAGCCCATGAAAGTGTTAGAAAATAAAATATTTTGCCAAGCATTCAAAGGGTCACTAAAATGTGGATCCAACCTTATAAATCAGTGGTCCTCAATCTGCCTAATGCCGCAATGTATTTTCACTGTTAAAAAGGGGTCGCGACCCACAGGTTGAGAACCACTGTTATGAATAATCTACATTCGACTAAAATTGGGCGACCTGTCTCAAATTTCCAAATGTCCACACTAATTCATGTTCACATACCTGCTCTTGAAGTCCCTTTACTTAAAATGCGCAATCGGCTCAACAAACTTAACACAGTTGAAAGTATTTCACAATTGGGCGGCGCCTGTGGCTCAGTGAGTAAGGCGCTGACCCCATATACCAAGGGTGATGGGTTTGAACCCAGCCCTGGCCACACTGCGACAAAAAAAAAAAAAAGCCAGGTGTTGCGGAGGGCATGTATAGTCCCAGCGACTCAGGAGGCTGAGGTAATTGAATCACCTAAGCTCAGGAGCTGGAGGTTGCTATGAGCTGTAATGCCACAGCACGCTACTGAGGGCAACAAAGTGAGACTCTGTCTCTAAAAAAAAGAAAAGAAAGAAAATATCTCACAATTCAAAAAGATTACACACCCAAGAAACAAAATCCAATAAACGAGAGAATTAGATTGGGTGTGATAGCTCACGCCTATAAGTCAAGATTGGAGGATCACTGAGACGAGGAGTTCAAGACCAGCCCGGGCAACATAGTGAGATCCTCATCTCCATGAAAAATAAAAAAATAGCCAGGTTTGTGAAATACACTTGTAGTTCTAGCTACTCAGGAGGCTGAGGCAGGAGGAGTACTTGGGCCTAGGAGTTTAAGGATGCAGTTCATATTTTTGGGTAGTCCCTTCTGTAACCCTCTTACCTGCTCAATTCTGAACTGGCTGTACTCTACACCTGGAACACAACTTGTGATTCCCCCCTTCACCTCTCTCTTGAGCTGGATCATTTGTTGCCTAAACTCCATGTGATCCCTTTTCTCAATACATTCATTTTGGTATGGTACCTGCTCTTGTAGTTTCCTAAAAAGGGTTCCATGTGAGGTAAACTTGAGACTCTGCATATGTGAAAATCTAAAAATGCCTTCTAGGATCACACTTGAGGTGCATCTTTGAAGGGTCAGGAAAAACTAAATGCAGAACACAAATGTTTTTACATAGTAAACGAGAAAATCTCATGAACGTTATGTCGAACAGGCGGATGAAAATAGATCAGGTTGTATGTGAGGCCCGCACACTGTACCCTAATGTACACAGCTATGATTCAATTAAAAAAAAATTAAATAAAAATGCCTTCTAGGCTCAGCGCCTGTGGCTCAAGCGTCTAAGGCACCAGCCACATAACACCTGAGCTGGCGGGCTCGAATCCAACTCCGGGGCTGCCAAACAACAATGACAGCTACAACCAAAAAATATCCGGGCGTTGTGGTGGGCACCTGTAGTCCCAGCTACTTGGGAGGCAGAGGCAGGAGACTAGAACAAATTGTATTAATAGACATATACAGAACACACCATCCCAAAGCTAAGGAATATATATATATATATATATATATTTTTTTTTTTTTTTTTGGGCAACAGAGTCTCATTTTGTCACCCTCTCTAGAGTTCCCTAGCATGACAACTCACAGCAGCCTCAAACTCTAAGCTCAAGCAATTTTCTTGCTTTACCCTCCTGAGTAGGTGGGACCATAGGTACCTGCCACACGTCCAGCTATTTTTAGAGACAGGGTCTCACTCTGCCTCAGGCTGGTCTCAAACCTGTGAACTCAGTGAAATCCACCCACTCAGCCTCCCAGAGTGCTAGGATTACAAGTGTGAGCCATCACATCGGCTCAGAATATACATTTTTCTCAACAGCCCAACAGCAGGTACTCCAAAATCAATCACATTTTAGGACACGATCAAACCTCAGCAAAATTAATAGAAATTACATCTTATATCTTCTCAGACTACAAGTAGACTTCAACTCCAACAGACCAATTTCAAGAACTGAGATAGAAGAAACAATAAAAAATGTCCCAACGGGGCGGCGCCTATGGCTCATCGAGTAGGGCGCCGGCCCCATATGCCATAGGTGGCTGGTTCAAACCCGGCCTCCACTGAACTGCAAAACAGAAAAATAGCCGGGTGTCGTGGCGGGCGCCTGTAGTCCCAGCTACTCAGGAGGCTGAGGCAAGAGAATCGCTTAAGCCCAGGAGTTGGAGGTTGCTGTGAGCTGTGTGATGCCATGGCACTCTACCAGGGGTGATAAAGTGAGACTCTGCCTCTACAAAAAAAAAAAAAAAATGCCCTGGTCCAGATGGCTTCACACCAGAATGCTATCAAACCTTCAAAGAAGAGTTTATACCCACACTCCAGAAATTATTCTAAAAAACTGAGAAGGAAGAAATCTTCCCTGACATATACTAGGAAGCAAGTATCATCCTGATACCAAAACCAGGAAAAGACTCAACTAAAAAGGTGAATTTCAGACCAATTTCACCAATGAACATAGACGCAAAAATTCTCAATAGAATCCTAACCAATTAGGCGGCACCTGTGGCTCAAAGGAGTAAGACGCCAGCCCATATGCTGGAGGTGGTGGGTTCAAACCCAGCCCTGGCCAAAAACCACAAAAAAAAAAATTCCTGGCCAATAGATTACAGCTACACATTAAAAGAATTGTTCATCGGGCAGTGCCTGTGGCTCAGTGAGTAGGGCACCAGCCCCATGTACCGAGAGTGGTGGGTTCAAATCTAGCCCTGGCCAAATTGCAATGAAAAAATAGCTGGGCGTTGTGGCAGGCACCTGTAGTCCCAGCTACTCAGGAGGCTGAGGCAAGAGAATCGCCCAAGCCCAGGAGTTGGAGGTCGCTGTGAGCTGTGTGACGCCAAGACACTCTACCAAGGGCAATAAAGTGAGATTCTGTCTCTACAAAAAAAAAAAAAAAATCATTCATCATGGGCGGCACCCGTAGCTCAATGGATAGGGCACTGGCCACATACACCAAGGCTGGCCAGTTCGAACCCAGCCCAGTCCAACTAAAACAACAACAACTGCAACAAATAATAGCCAGGCATTGTGGCAGGTGCCTGTAGTCCCAGTTATTTGAGAGGCTAAGGCAAGAGAATTGCTTAAGCCCAAGAGTTGGAGATTGCTGTGAGCTATGATGCCGGCACTACCCAGGGTGACACTTGAGACTCTGTCTCAAAAAAAAAAAAAAAAAAGAAAGAAAGAAAGAAAAGAAAAACAGAAAAACAGAGGATTACTTAAGCCCACGTTGAAGGTTGCTGTGAGCTATGACACTGTGGCACTCTATCCAGGCTGACAGCTTGAGCCTCTGTCTCAAAAAAAAAAAAATTTACAGTTCAGCAGCATAATTATATCCACAGTGATGTGCCACCATCACCACTATTTACTAAACTTTTCTACATCCCAAATAGAAACTCTGTATCCATTTCCTCTTGCCTTCAACCTTGAGTAACCTCTAATCTACTTTCTGATTCTATGAATTTTCCCATTGCAGATATTGCATGTAAGTAGAATCATACTCATGATTAACTATAAAGTAAGCCTTTTCTGCCTGCCTTATTTTACTCAGCATAATGTTTTCAAGGTTTATTCATGTTGTAGCACATATCGGGGAACTTCATTCCTTTTTTGAATGAGTAATATTCATAGTCATACACATACATAAGACATATTGTGTTTGCCCAGTCATGTTCTGGTGGACATGTGGGTTATTTCCACCTTTTGCCTCTTGTGCATAATGCTGCTATGAACACTGGTATGTAAGCACCAAACCCACTTCACTAAAAGGGAAAGCCAGCAGAGGAACTATAAAGGAAAACAGTAATAGAAGGTGCCTAAAGCAGTTACCACAACAAAATTCAAGAAAATATAAGACATTAACTTCACGGTTTTAATATTTATACTTCTGATTTTTCCAAATTTTCTTTAACAAATATGAATTATTTGCATAAATGAGGGGAAATTACTTTTGTAGAGTCATGACAAGATACTTAGATAAGATACAAGATAAGATACTTTTATCTGTCATGACAAGATAAATATGTTCTAATCCAAAAATATATATAATAAGGAAATAAAAGGGAGAGAGCAACACAATGTTGAAGCAAAACATTAAGAGATCACTACTGGCTCGGCGCCTGTGGCTCAGCAGGCTAAGGCGCCAGCCACGTACACCTGAGCTGGCAGGTTCGAATCCAGCCCGGGCCGCCAAACAACAATGATGGTTGCAACCAAAAAAAATGGCCGGGCATTGTGGCAGGCACCTGTAGTCCCAGCTACTTGGGAGGCGGAGGCAAGAGATTCGCTTGAGTCCAAGAATTGGAGGTTGCTGTGAGCTGTGATGCCACAGTACTCTATCCAGGTGATAGCTTGAGGCTCTGTCTCAAAAAAAAAAAAAAGAGATCACTACTGAGGTAAGCGTTTTGGTTTAGCAGCACTACTGAAAACGGAGGGAGCAGAGCTGCCTCTGATCTGCCTTGTTTTCTCTGTTCTGAATGAAGAGGAGGTACTTGTTTGCACCCCATGTGCATAACACAGTATCTGATATACACTAAACTAGTGGTTCTCAACCTTCCTAATGCTGTGACCCTTTAATACAGTTCCTCACAACATGAAGAAAAAGTTGAGAGCAGGCCACGTAATTTAAAGCCACGACCCTTTAATATAGTTCCTCATTCAACGGTCACGGCAAGAGGAAGGTTGAGAACCACTGCACTAGACACTCCACAAAGTTGGCTGAAAGAATGAATAAGACAGATAATTCTACAAATCTCTAAGTTCTACTACCTGCATCATACTTGTTTAATTACTTATACTCTTAGTCTCAAAGTAACTAGTACCAGCATCTGCAGTTTCACAATAAGTTTTAAAAGAATAAACTTAAAGGGCAAGTGGGGGAATGACAGAAAATTATATTTCAGGACTCATTATTTAAACTGTAACTTGACTGTTTAAATAAGATTACAAACCTATAGCACGATATTTTTTGAGTATTTGTAATACCAAACAGATCCAAACAGGATCTTATCTGCTTCCGAAAAACACAGCAATATATCAAATTTAGAAGTATATTCTAAAATGTTTGCTCAAATTTCAAAATGCCCTATATCAATGTAAGTATACAAAATTGTTAATTTATACCTGTCCATGGTATTATATCTCTTCAAGGTGTTGGAAACTCAGCCTACAAAAACTTGGTATTTCATTAATACATTCATTCATCTTGCCTCAAAAAAAAAAAAACCTTGGTATTTCACTTGACTAGCCCAAAAAATAAAACTTGATACACAACTGAATAAATAAGTAGATTTTTTCAAAATTACCATTCCAGCAAGATTTTATTTACTTATTTACTTATTTATTGAGACAGTCTCATTGTGTTGCCGAAGTATGCCCTGGCATTACAGATCACAGCAACCTCAAACTCTTGGGCTGAAGTGATCCTCTTCCCTCAGCCTACTGAGTAGCTGGGACTACCTGCACCAGCCACAAGACCTGGCCAGTTTTTCTGTTTTTAGTAGAGACGAGGTCTCACTCCTGTTCAGGCTGGCCCTGAACTCCTGAGCTCAAGCAAACCACCTGCCTTGGCCTCCCAGAGTATTAGGGTTACAGGCATGCACCCCACTGGGCCTCCAGTGAGATTTAAGATTGGTACAAAGATAGCATCTTGTTACAATAAGATTTAAAATTGACACAAATGTACTATCTTCAATATTTTAAGCATGTTATAAGAATTATTGTTCTAATTCTGTAAAAAGAAATAAAACATCATAATTATATAAATGACAATGTCTTATATGTTGCAGGTATTAACAATATGGAATGTAAGTTTTAAAACATAGCCTGGGCCAGGCGTGGTGGCTCACGCCTATAATTCTAGCACTCTGGGAGGTTGGGGCGGGTGGACTGCTTGAGCTCAGGAGTTTGAGACCACCCTGAGTAAGAGTAAGACATGGCTTCTAAATAGCTGGGCATTGTGGCGGGCACCTGTAGTCCCAGCTACTTGGGAGGCTGAGGCAAGAGGATCGCTTGAGCGCAAGAGTCTAAAGTTACTGTGAGGGATGACACTACAGCACTCTACTGAGGGTGACAAAGTGAGACTGTCTCAAAAAAAAAAAAAAAAAAGAAAAGAAAAGAAAAACTATCTGCTATCTGGGTATTGTGGCAGGCACCTGTAGACCTAGCTACTTGGGAGATTGAGGCAAAAGAATCACCTAAGGCTCAGAACTTGTGGCTCAAGCGGCTAAGGTGCCAGCCACATACACCTGAGCTGGCTGGCTCGAATCCAGCCCGGGCTACCCAACAACGATGGCTGCAACCAAAAAATAGCCGGGCCTTGTGGTGGGGCCTGTAGTCCCAGCTACTTGAGAGGCGGAGGCAGGAGAATCACTTGAACCCAAGAGTTGGAGGCTGCTGTGAGCTGTGATGCCACAGCACTCTACCCAGGGCAGCAGCTTAAGGCTCTGTCTCAAAAAAAAAAGAGAATTACTCCAGCCCAAGAGTTTGAGGTTGCTGTGAGCTATGACACCAAGGCTCTCTACCTAGGGCAACAAAGTGAGACTATGTCAAAAAAAAAAAAAAAAAAAATAGCTTATAAATATCCACGAAGCATTTCAAACCATGTCTTTCACTTATTTAAGTTAACATCTGTCAAAGAGACAAAAGTGAAGATACAGAGAGCACTGGATTCAATAGGAATCAAAACAGAAAAGTAGGAATTGCAGCGAAAGGAAAACAACAGGAAATAATGGGAACATCGCTGACAATTCTCTTTTCCTTAGATGTTTATGTGACATGTTTTAGCAAATTAACATTTTCTGCAAGCACATTTCTCTTTGCGATCCTTCCTACCTCCAGAGCTAAATTTCAGAAAAGAAAACCTTACACACATTACACCACTACTGCTGCTCCCACATCATTACTACATGCTTTACTGCATACCCAACACTTTACAAATGTTACCTTATTTAATCCTCCTAATAACCCTTAGATTTTACTAAAGCTTATGGAGATTAAATAATGTGCCAGGATCCTTAAGCTAAAAAATAATGGAGGGGGCAGTGCCTATGGCTCAAAGGAGTAGGGCGCTAGCCACATATAAGAGGTGGCGGGTTCAAACCCAACCCCGGCCAAAAACTGCAAAAAAAAAGAAAGGAGCCAAGATACTAAACATTCAGGACTAAAACAAATGTTCTGACAACTATAAATCACTTTTAAGAAGGTAAGCTAAAATTAACCACAGAACATTAAAATAAAAACACAGCACATAGGAGTATATCATGACAGACAGGGCCTGCTTAAAACTAATTCATTATCTATTTTAAAAATTCAATTAATCAAAATATTAAGATGGCAATTATATTTGAAAGTGAAATTTTCAAAATTACCATTCCAGCAAGATTTTATTTACTTATTTATTTTTTGAGACAGCCTCATTGTGTTGCCCCAGTATGCCCTGGCATTATTACAGATCACAGCAACCTCAAGCACATGAAAATTCCTAACTTACTTGAAAATACCCTATGATAGACTGTATTTAATTTTTTTGACCCTAGATCAATGTGATCACATTATGTTCAGTGGGGCAGCACCTGTAGCTCAGTGAGTAGAGTGCCGGCCCCAAGTAGCTGGGACTGCAGGCACCTGCCACAATACCCATGGTGGCGGGTTTGAACCCAACCCCAGCCAAACTGCAACAAAAAAATAGCCGGGCATTGTGGAGGGCGCCTGTAGTCCCAGCTACTTGGGAGGCTAAAGCAAGAGAATTGTCTAAGTCCAAGAGCTGGAGGCTGCTGTGAGCTGTGACAGTACAGCACTCTACTGAGGGCGACACAGTGAGATTCTGTCTCTAAAAAAAAAAAAAAAAAAAAAACTTAGGGTCAGTGAATTAGATGACACCACTGCACTCTAGCCTGGGCAAATGAATAAGACTGTCTCAAAAACAAACCATGGGTGTGGTGGCTCACACTATCCACCTGGGAGGCCAAACAAGGAGGATCCCTGAGTTCAGTAGTTCAAGACCAGCCTAAGCAAGATCAAGACCCCATCTTTACTAAAAATAAAAAAATTAGCCAGGGATTGTGGGGGACACTTATAGTCCCAGCTACTTAGGAGGCTGACACAGGAGGATCTCTTGAACCAGAAGTTTGAGAATACTGTCAGATAGGTTGAGGCCATGGCACCCTAGCCTGAGCAACAGAGCTAAATTTTTTTTTTTTTTTTTTTTTGCAGTTTTTGGCTGGGTCTGGATTTGAACCTGTCACCTCTAGCATATGGGGCCGGCGCCCTACTCCTTGAGCCACGGGTGCCGCCCAGAGCTAAACTCTTTAAGGAGAAACAAAAAATAGCATTTTATATAAAAGGAAACCTCCCCACTTTGTAAACTACAGCAATAGTTTCTAGAGAAAATGAAAAGAAGGAAACAAAAGAGAAAGGGAACAGTATTAATAGAAAAACACTCAATGGCTACCACATCACAACTACATACCTACATTAGAAGTAAACAAATTTTTTTTTTTTTTTTTTTTGAGACAGAGTCTCACTTTGTCGCCCTTGGTAGAGTGCGGTGGCATCACAGCTCACAGCAACCTCTGACTCCTGAGCTTAGGTGATTCGCCTGTCTAAGCCTCCTGAGTAACTGGGACTACAGGCGTCCACCACAACGCCCGGCTGTTTTTTTTTTTTTTTTTTTTGTAGAGACAGAGTCTCACTTTATCGCCCTGGGTAGAGTGCTGTGGTGTCACACTGCTCACAGCAACCTCCAGCTCTTGGGCTGAAGCGATTCTCTTGCCTCAGCCTCCCTAGTAGCTGGGACTACAGGCGCCCGCCACAGCGCCCGGCTATTTTTTTGTTTTGCAGTTCGGCCGAGGCCGGGCTTGAACCCGCCACCTTCGGTATATGGGGCCGGCGCCCTACT
>CAUYON010054335.1:0-17145 GCA_963573935.1 Arctocebus calabarensis
CTTCCATTACAATGTTAAACAGCAATGGAGATAATAGGCAGCCTTTCCTGGTTCCTGATCTAAGTGGAAATGATTTAAATTTAACTCCATTCAGTACGATATTGGCTATGGGTTTGCTGTGGATGGCCTCTCTCAGTTTAAGAAATGTCCCTTCTATACCAATTTTCTTAAGTGTTCTGATCATGAAGGGATGCTGGATATTATCAAAAGCTTTTTCTGCATAAATTGAGAGAATGATATGGTCTTTCTTCTTTAATTTGTTTATGTGCTGGATTACATTTATAGATTTATGTATATTAAACCAGCCTTGAGACCCTGGGATAAAGCCCACTTGGTCATAATGTATAATTTGTTTGATATGTTGTTGGATTCTGTTTGTTAGGATCTTATTGAATATTTTTGCATCAATATTCATTATTGATATTGGTCTATAATTTTCTTTTCTTGTTGGGTCTTTTCCTGGTTTAGGTATCAAGGTGATGTTTGCTTCATAGAATGTGTTGGGTAGTATTCCTTCTTTTTAAATATTTTGGAAAAGGTTGAGTAATATAGGTACTAGTTCTTCTTTAAAGGTTGGTATAATTCTGATGTGAAGCCATCTGGTCCCAGGCTTTTCTTTTTAGGGAGATTTTGTATAGATGCTATTTCAGAACTTGATATCAGCCTGTTCTACATTTCCTCTTCATTCTGGCTAAGTCTAGGATGGTGGCATGCTTCCAAGTATTGGTTAATTTCCTTCATTCAGATTTTCATATTTCTGAGAGTAAAGTTTCTTATAATATTCGTTAAGAATTTTTTGAACTTCTGAGGAGTCTGTTGTTATTTCGTCTTTAGCATTTCTGATTGATGAAATTAGAGATTTTACTCTTTTTTTCCTGATTAGGTTGCCAAAGGTTTATCTATTTTATTCACCTTTTCAAGGAACGAACTTTTTGATTTATTGATCTGTTGTATAATTCTTTTGTTTTCAATTTCATTTAATTCTTCTCTGATTTTTGTTATTTCTTTTCTTCTGCTGGGTTTGGGATTGGAATGTTCTTCCTTTTCCAGTTGCTTGATATGACCCATTATGTTGTTAACTTCCTCTCTTTCCATTCTCTTGAGGAAGGCTTGCAGTGCTATAAATTTCCCTCTCAGGACTGCCTTTGCAGTATCCCAGAGGTTCTGATAATTTGTGTCTTCATTATCATTTTTTCCTAAACATTTGGTAATTTCCTTCTTGTCTATGACCCATCTATTGTTCAGCATAAGGTTAGTTAGCTTCCATGTTTTTCTATGAATATGCAGATTCCTGTTGTCATTGAGTTCAACTTTTATTCCATGATGGTCCAAGAAGGTTCAAGGAATAATTTCTATTCTTTTAGGTTAGACTTGTGATCTAAGATGTGATCGATTTTGGAGTATGTTCCATGGACTTATGAGAATAATGTGAATTCAGTTTTGTTGGGGTGAAATGTTCTGTATCTGTCTGTTAAATCCAGATGTTGAATGGTTAATTTTAAATAAAAAATTTATTTGCTTATCTTCTTATTGGAGGATCTATCTAACACTGCTAAGAAAGTATTAAAATCTCCAACTACTATGGAGGTGGAGGAAATCAAGTTGCTCATGTTTGTTAGAGTATTTCTTATAAATTGAGGCGCATTCTGGTTGGGTGCATAAATATTAATAATTGAAATCTCGTCATATTGAGTATTACCTTGAACAAATAAGCAGTGTCCATCCTTATCCTTCTTTATTTTAGTTGGTTTAAAGCCTATTGTATCTTCAAATAAGATTGCAACACCCGCTTTTTTCTGTTATTCATTTGCCTGGAATATAGATGACCATCCCTTCACCTTGAGTCTATATTTATCTTTTAAGGTAAGACGAGATTCTTGTATTCAGCAGATATCTGGCCTGGCCTTTTGTATCTAGTCAGCCTAGATAGACTGTGCCTCTTTAGAGGACAATTCACATTAATTGAGAATATTAATAAGCGTTTTGAAAGTCCAGTGAACATTTTCAATCCTTTCGCCACTGTGGAGGTTGGAATTTGATCAAAAGTTTCTGGGTGCGTTTACTTTTGTGGTGGAGGATTACGCTGGTCATTATGGAGGATAGGTCTGAGAATATCCTGGAGAGGTGGTTTAGTTATAGCAAATTTCCTCAACACGTGGATATCATTAAAGTATTTAATTTCTCCATCATAAATAAAACTCAGTTTAGCTGGATACAGGATCCTGGGTTGAAAGTTATTTTGTTTTAGGAGATTAAAATTTGATGACCATCCTCTTCTAGCTTGAAAGGTTTAATCAGAGAGATCTGCCGTTATTCTAATATTCTTCCCCTTGTACATTATGGTTTTCTTACGTCAGGCTGCTTTCAGAATTTTCTCCTTCATATTAACTTTAGTGAAGTTAATTATGATGTGCCTGGGGGAATGTCTTATTCAGGTTGATTCGTGCTGTGGTTCTGACACTGTCTGCTATCTGAATTTCTGAATCTCTTGGCATATCTGGAAAGTTCTCTTTCTTCATCTCATGAAGGAGAGACTCTGTGCCTTGTGAAGCTACTTTGTCACTTTCAGGTGTCACTATAAGGTGAATATTGGTTTTCTTCTAATTATCCCAGTAGGTGAGTATTGGTTTTCTTCTAATTATCCCAGAGCTCTCTGAGAGAATGATCCGTTTTTGCCCTCCATTTCTCTTTGTCTTTGGATGTTTGGAAGTGTTCAAAAGCTTTGTCTTCAATATCAAAAATCCTTTCTTCTGCTTGCTCCATTTTGTTACTGAGGGATTCTACTTTATTTCTCAGATCTTTGAGAGCTGCAAATTCTAGTCTCAATGTGTCAAAATCTTTGGTCATTTTGTCTTTGAATTTCTTCACTTCTTGAGACAAGTTTTGAAATGCTCCCTGAATTTCTAAATTCAACTTTTCTTCTATTTTATTGATCTTATTTTCAATCCAAATTCTGAATTCGGTTCCTGACATCTCAGCCATCTGTTTATGCATAAGATCTTCAGTTGTGTCTTCTGAATTGTTCCTTAGGGGGTTGATCTGCTCCGGTTGTTCATGTTGCCGGAGCTTTTTCACTGACTCCACCCCATGATTATTTTGCACCATTTGGCAAGGTGAGCAGATAAGGATAAGTTGGGTTGGGGATTCTAGGAGTAGTCATTGGCCTGTCTTTTTCATGAAAGCTGGGACTGATGTCTGTACCTGTTCCCCAAGAGTTTTGCCAAGGACCTGTACAGTGCTACTGCCTGAGAAACTCGGTACCTTCTTGGTGGTGTGGTGGGATTAAGTGGCTCTGTCTTATTTTCAGCTGGTCTCTGTCTTACCCTAGAGAATCAGTTACTCTGTGTTGAAGTCTGAGCTGTATAGAAATATCAGCAGTTAAGTCACCTTGCCCCCCCATAGGCAACAATTGGAAAAGGAAAATCAAACCTTCCCACTGCCACACACCCAGGGTACCACTTTGGATAGTCCTTGTGTGATTGGCCCAGTTGAAGAGTCCCAATCCATTGTTCCAGTCAGCACCAGCCTCAGGTGGGAGTGTTCAAAAGTTCTCTGGCAACTAGGTAGCAGGGATCTGCTGGCAACTCTAGTATTACTCATTCTGGTGCTCAGTGAGATCAGATGGACCTCCCCAGAAAATAAATTAGTTTGGAATGGTTGATGCTTCCTTCCCCACCTTGCACCTCTGTCACACCCAGTTACTGGTAACCTTGCAGTGCTGTGATCTAGTTCCCTCCAATGAGCAGATGCTCCAGGGGTTTGCACCTGCTTGAGTCACAGGGATATCTAAGTATCCTCAGCCAGGTCACCACTCTCTGCCACTATTCAGCAGGGGGAGGTGAGGCCTGACAACCTTAGGTCCTTGATAGGGGCTGGGGCGATTCACTGAGTTCCAGCCTTGTCCCTGATTGATATTGTTGACAGAACAGAACAACTTCACAGAATTTGTTTCTGTCCTGGATATTTTTCCCCTTTGACTCAGCTTTGACCCCCTGAGGGCCGGGTGCATCTGAAGCTCAGTAAAGCATTCCTCTGGGTCAGCCCTGCCCTGGATGTCTGCTGTCTCTGCGCACGTATTCTAATCCCCGTGCTCTGCCCAGGCTGGTTCCACTTCAGGCATACCCTTTATTCCAGGAGCCTGCACTCTGTCCCGGATCTGTTTCACCAGTGGCCATCACCAGAGAAGCTGCCTGGCCTCCCTCGGTTACCCAGAGAGACTGAGAGTGTTCCTTCAAAATATCCCCAGGGGTGTGAGCCCCACCGGCACTGCTCTGCCACTGCCATTGCCTTGGGGTACTGTCTCTCCTTCAGCCAATTATCTACTACTTATTCCCAAGCCGGAAAGTCAGCACAGATCAGCAACAGTCTATGCCCCGTCTATACCGCTCAAGAAAATGCCCAAGAATCTGGACTTCATGGGGGACAGGCTTCTAGGTCTTGGGGTGAGAGTGGAGGGGAGTGCCAGGAATTCAAAATTGCAGGTAAATATTATATACAGTTTTATATAGTTTTATGCCTTGCAGGAGAGTGCCATGGCACCCTAGTAGGGGAAGGAGGTCTGGTTTTTAGAAGATTTCTCCTGTGGGGTAAAATGGGAGGACATTTGAACACAGCTCGCTGGTTTGTATGGAGGTATGGAGTTTACTGTGAGCTGTTCTCATGGAGGAGGGGCCTCCCGTCTGCTTGGTGATTGATTCTGTACCTTTTGCTTGTATCCTTGGGGTTGCAAGTTGCCTCAGCAGGGTTGATATGTGTTCTTCGATCTTCTCTTTTGGTTCAGATCTGAACCATCAGCTTTCTTGCTAAATTTCTGTTCTTTAACTCTCTTTCTGGATGGGAGCCTCTGTGGAAAGCTGGCTACAGACCACCATCTTGGCCTTAATGCACAAATCTTAAGTGTACTACCCAGTGAATTAAGGTCAATACATAACATAACATTTCCCTGCTACCAAGTTATAACCATTATTCCAGAAAGCTCTTTCCTGCACTTTCCCAGCTAATTTCAACCTTCATTCATCCCATTGTTCAGACTTTTTCTCATTACAGATTTTTATTTGGCTGTTTTAGAACTTCATATAAATGGAATAGTGCGGTATTCACTCTTGCTATAGGCCTCTGGCTTAGCATCACATTTCTGAGATCTAGGCATGTCGTTGCATGTATTAATATCAATCTATAGTTCATTTCTTACTGCTGTGGAGTATCACTACATTGTTTGACTGCACTGGAGTTTACTTATCTATTTTTCTGTTAATGAATACATACACTATTTCCAGTGATTGGTAATTATAAATAGATCTGTGAGGATTTTGGTTGGAAAAGCAAAAGTCAGAAAAACTGCTAAATATTTTTCCAAATTGACTATACATGTTCATACTCAGCCAACAATGTTTAAAAACACAGATTGTCCACATCTTTGCCCAAATTACTGTCAGTCTTTTCCATTTTGGCCATTCTGGTGGGAATATAGTGGTATCTAATGTTTTCTTTAATTTTGTTTTCCTGATTATTCCTATGTTTCATAATTAGTCATGTTCTTACTGGCCATTTGTATATCTTCCTTTGTAATTCAGCTATTCGAATATTTTGTCCATTTGCACTTCTACTTTTAATAGAGGTATTTAACATTTTATTGGATACTACTGAAATGATGTGTTTTTATTTATTTCTCTCTTAGTTTCTACTCTTCATGATCTGAAAGTTATTCCTCTTATTTTTATATCACCAGGAGTTACCCTATTGCAACCCTGACTTTTAGTAAATGCTTTTAAGTCTACTAGGGTTAAGTCTATCTTAATATAATTAAATTCTGGCATTTTTGTTGTAGTTCTCCCATTATTTTAATATTTAAAAATGTGCATGCCGAATCATTTGTATCTTGAGATACAACTGGAGAGTTGTATATTGAATTATTAAAATTTTGAATTAAAACTATGTCTATTTATGTATCTCTCCATCTTTTGAAAGCACTCTCTTGTTTAATTCTTCGGAGGGTATATTGTTTGTGTTTTAATTACCATTTATATAAATGCCCTTGAGGTTTAATATTGTTTCCTTGGTTGATTAGTTACTTGTTTTTCCCTCAAATAACTCTGACAAAGTAATCATGGTATGGGAATATAGGAAAGGAAGTAAGAGGAGGATGTGATAGCAGGATTAGAGGATAACAGAGGAGGGACAGTCCCTGGCCTAATTACTAATCTTTCCCCTCTAATCACTTTCACTCATTAAGGGCTCAATTTCTTCTACTCAACTCTCTTCTTCTTTTTCCAAGACCAAATTCCTTCTTTTAGAGGCTAACTCTTCCTTCCCTTGGGACAAGTTGTTTTACTCTGAAACATCTCCCCCAATCATCCTACCTAGAAAGACTCAAGGAAGAATGATAGAGTACACTTGTATGTTTACACTAGTCCTGTTTTGGATGAAGTTGTATCTTGAGGCAAGATGATGACTGTATATAAACTAGTCATAGTATCAATTTCTTAGCATTTAATACATTGCAGTACAACAACAATTCTGATGTGTTTAATATCTACACTTTGTGTTTGCTTTCTGCAGAATATGTATTGTCTAATGGGCAAGTATTTTTAATGAAGATAAATGATACTGTGAAATATATCTATGATTCTTACTTTTGATATGAGCAGAGTGATTTTAAGATTTTAAGATTGTACAATTCTCTCAGGGACAGATAATCTGGTAGCCTTCAACTCCCTCCCACCTAAAAGATGGTGAACATTTTCCTCTGTGTTCCAATATTAGTGACAGTATCTTCGGAATGTAGAGCCAAGACCAGAAATTCTGAGTCACAGGGCAGATGTGTATGTAATCTAAGTTGTGCCACATTTTATCCAGAATGATAACAATTAGTCTTACATTCTCAGGGTTCAAGAGAACACTTACATCCCCACTCTCTCTTGGCATTAGCCAACTTTCTATTTTTTGTTAGTTTGCTATTTGTCTGGTTATCATTAAAAATTCAGTGTTCTTAAAAGAGAGTTTCATGAGCATAAAGAAAGTCATTGACATGAGAAAGCATGGTGGTATGCCATAGTTTGTCATTTTATTTTAGAAATATAATTTAGAAGTTAGCTGGTTGTCATAGTGATAATAATTAATAAAATTAATTGAGTTGATAACTAAAGTGAGACATTTTCTTGGAGGAAGTAAATCTGGGATCAATAAACTGATTAGACAATGAGGACTGCCTTTGCCAGCTAACTATTAGTGGATCTTTTCCAGGAACTCAGTGAGTTCAATGGCAACACTTAGGTATTGAAGAAAATATATTGAAGCCACATTACAACAAAGTGTTTTATTAAAAATTGGTATTGCCAAAAGTATACTGAAAATAGCAGTTTTTGGAGTTTCGCAAACCTTCTTACAGATACTGGGTTAAATAGGATGATGCTGTGTGAAAGACCAAGAATCATTTAATAAGACTTTAAAATCTTTTGGTATATTTCCCAGAAACTGAGAAAGTGAATAACTTTCATGACTGAACAACAAATCACTTTGCAGGTCAGGTCCTTTCCAGCTCTTGGCTTTCAACAAAATTAAAGGAGGAAATATCTAAGTTGTCAGTTGAGACACTATTAAGAATAATTTAAAATGATAAATAGCTATATGAATTTTGGTATTTACCTCAGATGAAATTCAAAAAATGGATGATATTGCTCTAGAAAATGTCTCCCATCCCATTCTACTTGTGTTTTCTCAGAATTTTCACCTATAAAAATAAGAAACAGGAATAGATATGAGACTGGACAACTCTTCAGTGGCAAGTAATACTCATTGATGGGCACATGAGCTAACTAAAATAAAAAAAGATGTTGGGTGGTACATGTGGCTCAAAGGAGTAGAGCACCTCCATATACTGGAGGTGGTGGGTTCAAACCCAGCCCAGGCCCCAAACTGCAGAAAACAAACAAACAAAAAAGATCTCATTGATAAACTTCTAAAGATTAATTTTTATTTAGCAATTATCAGAATCCTTATATATTTGTTCTTTTGTTTAATTGTGAACTTATGATAATTATAATTATGATACAACCTAGGAAAAATTCATAATATTCAAAGCCTGACAATTATTTTAAATTTATATAAAAATTTTTGTTATAGAAAATTATAAGGTGAATTTTTAAATGTAAAAATAGATTATGCTAGAATACTGTGTGTGTGTGTGTAGTAGGAAATAGGCACAAGGAGAAAAAGAAATAATATAGGCCCAGCACCTGTGGCTCAATGGGCTAAGGCACCAGCCACATACACCTGAGCTGGCGGGTTCGAATCCAGCCCAGGCCCGCCAAATAACAATGACAGCTGCAACCAAAAAATGGCCGGGCGTTGTGGCGGGTGCCTATAGTCTCAGCTACTTGGGAGGCGGAGGCATGAGACTGGCTTGAGCCCAGGAATTAGAGGTTGCTATGAGCTGTGATGCCACGGCACTATATCCAGGGTGACAGCTTGAGGCTCTGTCTCAAAAAAAAAAAAAAAAAAAAAGAAATGAGATAAAATTTCTAAATGCTGAGAAATATCTTGTTCATTCATTTAAAAATGTATGATGGCAAGTGTGTATCACTATGGTATTTAAATTTTACTGAACACATTTAAAAGGGTGATACAATTATATTATTTGAAAATGTTAAAATTTGTACTGCCCCCCCAAATTCATACATTGTATCTATTTAAATTTTTGATTTTAAAAAACGAGACATCAACATAAATTATGTGCATGTTAGGGAGAATACGAGTAAAACATTTTGAAGAACTACACACAGGCGGGAGGTAGGAAGCAGTGAAGGCATTTGAAACCAGTTGGGTTTTTTTGCCTGGGGCCAGGTTTGAACCCACCACCTTGGATATATGGGGCCAGCGCCCTACTCCTTTGAGCCACAGGCACCTCCCAGAAAACAGGTGTTTTGATTCCAGGTCCCAGGATTTAGTATCAATTATGATTTTCTGGAGGAAAAAAATCACATGGCAGCACGAAATATGTTTGTTGCAATTATTATTATTATTATTTTTTCACCACGAACCAACTCAGAATTTGCAGACAGGCAGTAGAATCAACGTGCCCAGAAAACTGGTGAAACACTATGAGAATCACAAACTGTGTACATGCTTCTGCTTAGCAGAGTGCCAACCACATAATGTGTATTTTAAAAAGTTTGTTGAATGAATAAAGGCTGTAGAACTTTCCTCATTTATTGATATATTTTCCTTAAAAAATAATTTAGCTTATGATTGTATTATGATCTAGGATCAGCTTAGGGATTGCTACATTATATAATTAATATTAATAATGACAAAAGATCTAATATTTTCTATTTTCTTTTCCAGACTGATGCCTATGTTTAAACACAATCTTCTATCAGAATCAAAGATTGTAACTTCAGTAACTAGTATCAAATTACCAAATATAAGCTATCTCCACTTTAAATTCAGAACAGAGTCAATTCTGTCTTCAGTGGTAAAATAAAACTTTTACCTTTACCTTGTTTAATAAACAAGTGGGTTTTACAACCAGTTTTGTTTGTTTGTGATAGATGGACATGGGTTAGAAGTTACTGAAATCCATGAATAACCTCAGAATAATTTAAACCATATGTCTGTGCTTTAACTCTTCTTCTTCACTTCTTTTCTATCTTCTTTTTTTCTTTTGAGAAATCAATTTAATTTCTCAGAACCATTTTTGGAATTAGGAATGTTTTAGGTAGAAATGGATTTACACGAAGGCATAGAGCTTAAGCTTTAGGGTTCCTCAGGTAAGAGGAATGTTTTCAAAGTTCTGGGAGGGTGCCTTGAGATGTGTTCACATAGTTCTATGTTCTTACAACATTTGAAAAAGTTAAGATATATTTAACTGCAGCTTAGGTTTCATGGGCTATATTTATGTGGTTTGCAGCCTCTTCCATGTCTTGTTGAAGTATTGCTAGCCATCTTATTTAAGTATGACTTTTAGGAATATTCCCACCAATCATTTCTCTGACTTCACCAAGGTTATGTCACAAAGGTGCCAGAAATCTTGCTGCATCATGAAATGTGTCTATGGCATTTGGTTTTGAAAATATGAGATCTTTGCAAATCTTAGTGGAAAGGAAACAAAGTTGTGAATATATGGAGCCAGGACCTGGTCTATGGAGAATTCTGTGGAAATGTGATAGTTTGTACACAAAAACAGAGGACAGAAGTTTCCCAAACTTGACAGCACATTACCTGTTGACATAAGATTGTTAATAATGCTTTGTGAAATTAAAAGAAGCTTCTCTAAACTTCTTTCTGAACAATATAAATAAAGTTTGATCGGCTGCATTACAATAAAGACTGAATTGTTTTTCCCTTCTCTCTGGCAACAAAATCACATAATTGTTAAGTGAAGAAGCAGTCAAGAATATGCAAAACACTCAGGGAAATAAGAATTATACAAGGTTCCAGGTAGTTAATTAATTAAAAATATTATTTCACTTTCCCCATTTTCATGGCTGGGTATTTGTTAGACTTTTAAATTTGGTGATATGTGATTTTTTTCTTATTATAAATAATTTCTTTAAAGTATCTAATTTGTGCTCATGAGTTTAGATTTGCTTTTCTTCTAAAAGGCCCTTGCAATGTATACTTCAGGCTTCATAAGACCTAGATTTGTACCTGGTTTTAGGTATTATTTGGAGCAACTCTCATTATATAGATGAAGAAATAAGCTCAGAGGTAATATCTTACTTTTTGTAATTACATATTAAAGGCAGGTCTTCAACCACAATCCAGGCCTCAGGGCAGGCCTTCTCTCCATTAACCCAAGGGTAGAATGATTTAAGTTTATCTGTATATGTCAGTGTACATTGAGAATTTTAGCTCAGAAAATGGTAGTGTGTGCTGAGCTTTAGGACTCAAAGTTTAATACAGACAAGCAGATTATGCTAGAAAAAATTTAAGCAACTGTAAGTAGACTTTCTCGAGAAAAGGGCATATGTCAAAATTACTGGAAATAAGAAGGAAACCCCTTTTGGGTTATGCCAGTTCTTATCAACAACAATGTTCCAGCAATCTCGTCATGGCACTCTGAAATTTAGAGATGCAAAGTCGAAGGAAGTTCAACCATGTAGTGGAGTAGGGCAGAAAGAACCAGACACTGTGGCACTCCTTTGTTACTGATTAAAAGGATGTGGCCCATGTTCCTATTCCTTGAGGCTGAATGTTCTCTGAAAGATACACAGCAGAAACCAGAGAAATTTTCTGACCTTGGGGAGTGAAAGGGAATTTCATTCATTCAAGTCTGTCCTTACAATCTCACCACAGGTAAGGTCTAAGGGAACCCATTTTAATTATATTCCATAACTGTTTCTGTACAACTAAAGTGAATGTGTATTTAGGGAGTTCCAATTACTGACCTTGTGCAGAAAGCAAACAAAAATAATGATTTTTGTCTTCTAATAAGAAAGAAACTTTGAATTTGGAAACCAAAAATAAATCAGGCTTTTCATACTGAAGGAGGCTAACTGGACCATAATAGAATTTAAACCCCTAAGCAGTAGTGATTTACTGAAAAGGTTCACAGCAGCCGTTCCAGGGATATTAGGCTGCCCTTAAAGACTCGTTTTCCAGGTCAAGGGAAGACATTAGGGCAAATGAAGCATATGGCCTTCTCAAATTTCAAAAGCCAGCTGAAAGCACATTTAAATGCTGGGTGGACACAGCCTCAGATGGAGGTAAGGCTTAAGCTGTGCCTTTGAACTTGGGGAAAGAAAATGGGTAATCACTCTGTTTCTGTTGCTTTAAAGGCAACAGCAACTTGACACTCCTAGCCTCTCTCCCAAGCGGACTTGTTACAGCCAGCTCTTGGCTATGGCCCTGTCTCCAGAGCTCTCTATACTGAGTGACATCCTTTCCCATCCTCTGCTTGAGATGGTGTAACAATTCCTGCCTGGAAGAATAGTAGAAAGAAGAATAAGGCAAATCCTAGTAGAAGTGGTTAAACAATTTACAGTTACATAATTGCTTTCTGGAGTAGAGGCTGAGCACTCGCTGCCCATGGGTGAATCTAGATAGTGGTTATATTGTTTGGCTTTCATAAGAACAATTTGAGCCAACATGTAAAAATCCTGAATTTGACACAAGCACCATGGATTCTGTTTCTTTATAGATACTTTGTAACACTGGGTCTCATTCTTGCAGGGCTACCATGAGTTCTTGCTGCAGAGGTGGGTAGGCCCAGCATAGACTCATTTAGATTAGAGAATTGGGAATTCAGGATCAGACTTGCAAGAGTCTGATTAGGAGAAACATCTGTGAGGGAGCTAGGGACAGCTGGGAGAGCCTCGGGTCAGAACACTGATCAGATGTTTTGAGAGAAGGAAGAAAGTTCATTTGGGAGAAAGCGTGTAAGACAGCAATGCAATTCTAAGAAAATTCAGCAAGGCTGTAGGAAGTCCTAGAAAGAGTTGCCTGTTCTAAATCCCCTGACTTCTAGGAATGAGCCTTACTTGGATCCCTGCTGCTCAGCCCAGGCTGGGAGCAGCCCATGCAAGTTGTCTTGATAGATGAGCTCAACATCTCCTTCCTCCAGGATTAAAGGGGGATGTTCTCATAGCCCCCATGCCTGCATTTATTCCAGTCCTCCCACTAAGGTTTTTTAAAAATAATTTTATTAAATCATAATTGTGTACATTGGTGCAATCATGGGGCACAATGTGCTTACATCATATATAATCCAGAAATATTTTGATTGTAATGTTAGAGATAGCCTTCATGGCATTTTCTTAATCACTATATGAAGACATTGATAGTCTACATTTAATAAGTTTCACCAGTACCCTGCTAAGATGCACCGTAGGTGTGATTCCACTAATTGCCCTCCCTCCACCCTTCCTCCCCCCCCTCCCCTCCCTTTCCCTTTTCCCTGAGATGTTGGCGTGTATGTGGAGAAAAGGGAACACTTCTACATTGTTGGTGGGAATGCAAACTAACACATTCCTTTTGGAAAGATATTTGGAGAATACTTAGAGATCTCAAAATAGATCTGCCATTTGATCCTATAATTCCTTTATTAGGTATATGTCCTGAAGACCAAAAATCACATCATAATATAGATATTTGTACCAGAATGTTTACTCCCACTAAGTTTTAAGACCACAAAGTCTTTATCCTTTGCAAAGAAATTTTGATTAGGACTCTGGCAGTTTAATTTTCTCACGCCCAACTGTTGCTGTATTTCTCAGGCTGCTACTGGCATTGCATTTGCTTTTTTTGTTTCAAACCCAAGGATCTTAAAGGCCACTTTAAATATGACTTTTTTTTTTTTTATCCTGTAAGCTACCAAAAACTAGAATAGGAACTATGAAGCAATAAAGATCAGCATACAATCAAACACAAAACTGGAGGTTATATTTATATGGTGATGAAAAGCAATATTATTTAGTCATTGACAGATTTAGAGTCATTCATTCATCCAGCAGCTATCAAATATCTGCGGTGTACCAGGCCACTGGAGCACATGCAGACTCTGGTTACCCCTTGGTGTACTTGTAGCCTGTTGGTTTGGAAAATTATTAAAGTCATAGGCTTCAGCAAGGTAATTGAATAAGGTCTTAGTATTTCATTCTTTTAACAATATGTCAGTACCTAAGCAAGTTAGCTACCAAAGCATGTTCTGTACTCTTGGCCATCTCACAGATTCTTCTTTCTGCTCATCTGGGAGGCAGTCAGCTCTGGACCCTAGTGTGCTGTGTTTTTGTGGTAGGGCATTCTTTGGGAGTCTCGATGACATGTAATTTGATTTTCTTCTCTCGCTTTGAGGGAGAAGTTTCCCTCCACATTACACCACTTTACTTGCTTTGGCTACCCTCTTACCTTAGGTGTTAGCTTCTACACATTTCCACATTATATTAAATAATTGGCAGTGGGGGAGAGCCAGGCTGGATCAAGGCTTATCAGATGGTTCCAGGGGTCCCTGGGTCATCTTGGTATTTTCGGCAGGCTGTGGCATTAATTAATCTATGTGGGGCTGGCACTGTGGCAGACAGTGAAGAGAGATGTCTTGACTCTTCCCCTGAATCTGGGGAGGGAGGAGGACGAAATTCACATCTTGACAACCACCTTAAGTATCATGTTAAGTTTTAAACAGAGTTCAATTTCAAAATGAGCCATTTTAAGCCCAGAAAAGAATTAAAGTATCCATCTTTCTAGCCAGATCCCACTAGTGTTTGGCAGCACACAATCAGCTATGTTTCCTTTCTCTCTTTTCCTCTTTTACTCCACTGTCCCATTGAAATAAGAGCGACGGGAGGGAGGAGAAGGGGAAACAAGTAATTCTCAGATTAGTGCTGTTGGAATGTGACTTTACTCTCTCTGGCCTCGCAAATGTGTGGGTCTCTGTCTCTCTCTGCTCTTGTGTGCTGTCCTGTACCACTTCTTCTGAAGGCTCCCAAGGGCTTCATTCCTCAGATGATGGCCCCTCTTCAGTCCCTGGTTCTTCAGGAGATATCACACTGTTACTTTCCCTTTTAGAATTCTAATATTTCTTCTAGAAGACCCTGCAGCACAGAACTTGTAAAAAAGGTCCCAGGCCAGTTTTCTCTCTCCCAAGGCTCACAACATGGTCCATGGGCAGCATCCAACATCTTTACATCCCCTCTCAAAGGGAAGTGTAATTTCTTTCCAAATGTACTTGACCAAAGTCATCTGGCAATGCCACTTGCTCTTCCCACCTGTATCCTGCTCTCCAGGCTCCCTGGCAAGAGTCCGATCTGGCTTTTCATGTTTATGAAATGCTCTGTGGACTCATCTGAAGCTTTGCAAGGGGACCTGGCAAGGGTTGTCTGGTTCAGCCAAGGGTGAAATTGTACCCACATGGTTCAGAGCTAGCACCTATTCCATTCAAATCCTCTCTCTCCCCACTTTCTTGACCTTTTATACATTCTGTTTGGACAGATATGATTGGTCCAAGGGCCTTCATTTGAGAAACCATAAAAAACATAAGAAAATTTAGACTGAAAGTTTCCATTTTGACCCGGCACTTTGGATTGCTGATCTGTGTATGTTGCTGTCTCCATGGAAACTTCAGTGCTATTATTCTGTTTTGCTACCTCTAAAGCACTCGATATGTTAATAACCTTTTCTGAGTTTCATCACCTATAATTATATATCTGTAGATTATAATAGATATGATTAGATAATAATATAATCTATTATAATTATATGATAGATTATAACAGATTATAAAAGATATAATTATATATCTATTCCTCACAAGATGAGTATTGCTATCCCTAAAACAGTAACTAGCATGTGGGAGGAATCTCACAAAAGTTAATTTCCTTTCTCTCATTCTTCTCCTATCCCCTACTTCCATAAAAAGGCATTACATTTTGTGGTACTGCAGAGAAATTTAGGGCCAAGATTACTTTATTAAAAGGGTCAAGATCAGTCTTTGACTTGTAATTCAGTGATGCTTTCCCAACAGATTCATCTCGTGGATAATATATATTGTGTAGTTACAGTGTCAGGCATAATGAGAGGTGGTGAGGAAGCAAAGTAACAAGGTGAGCACACTTGTTTGAGCAGCTGACACTCTTGTCTAGGAGGACAGACGGTAGCATGGCTCCTGGGAACGTTTATGTTCAGATATTTCTGTGGGTATTGGTCAGGTCTGAACAATTTTCTGGAGTCCTGAGAACCCTCGATTTAGATGGAGGGTTGATGCTGAAGAGGTTTTTAGAGGAGCACAGACAATCCAGACTCCCAGCAAAGCTCTGCATCTTCCACTGTGTCACACTCAGGGGTAGCCTGCTCACCTTGTAGTTCTGGGAGACTCCTGGAGGATTTGAGGGTGGAGGCAAAAGATGGGTCATCACAGCTTTTGGTGATCAGTTGGGTAATCATGAATGGATGACTGAATGTGACTTTTAAAAATTGAAAACTATTTTAGTCAATGCCCTTTCTGAATTCTACTGTTTGCTTTGGGCACAGATCAAAAAAAGGAATTGGAGGAAAGAAAGCTTTTGATACACTTGAGGTGCATCTTTGAAGGGTTAGGTGAGAACTACTAAATGCAGAACAAAAATGGTTTCACACAGTAAATGAGAAAATCTCATGACTGTTATGTCGAACAGGTGGATGAAAATATCTCAGATTGTATGTGAAGCCCACATACTGTGCCCAATGATTGAACTAATGTACACAGCTGTGATTCAATAAAAACAAAAGTGACATTTAAAAAAAAAAAAGAAGAAAGCTTTTGAAAAAAATGTTCATTGGGATTAGAGGCAATTGCACTTGAAAACATGGGCTTGGAGGAGACAAGATGGCAGTCTGTAGCCAGCTTTCTGCAGATGCTTCTGTCCAGAAGGAGAGTTAAAGGACAGAAATTTAGTGAGAAAGCCAACGGTTTGGAGCTGAGCCAAGAGACAAGGTCAAGGAACGCACATCAACCCTGCTAGAATGACCTGAGACCCCAAGGATGCAAATAAAAGGTACAGAGCACAGCACCAAGAGGATGGAAGTCCCCTCCCCCAGAGAACAGCTCGCAGTATACACCATACCTCCATACAAACAAGCAAGCAGAATTCAGATGTCCTCCCACTCTACCCTATAGGAGAGACCCTCTAAAAACCGTACCTCCTGCCCCTGTGCTGTGGCATTCTTCTGCCAGGCATAAAGCTGTATAAAACTGTATATATTCTCTACCTGCAAATTGGAACTCCTGGCACTTCCCTCCACTCTCACCCTGAGGTCTGGAGGTCTGTCTCCTATGGAGTCCAGATTCTTGAACGCTTTCTCGAGGGGTGTGGACAGGGCGTGGCCTGCCACTGGTCTGTGCTGTTCTCCCGGCTCGGGAGCGGTGAGAGAGTGAGCCGAAAAGTGGCTGGCCAAAAAGTGGACCAAAGCTTTGCTAATTTTTGGCCACACCTGGCCCTCAGGGGATGACAGCTGAGACAAAGGGCTGAAGCTTACAGACTAAGTCAGGATTATTAGCAGCCCAGCGTCTCCTCCACAGGGCAGAAATTCTGCGAACTTGTTCTGTTCTATCAGCTTTTTCAGCTACTTTACATCAATCAGGGACAGGGCTGGAACGGAGTGAATCGCCCCAGCCCCCATCAAGTACTCAGGTTGTTAGGCTTCACCTCCCCCCCTGCCAACACCAACATAACC
>CAUYON010054338.1:0-37332 GCA_963573935.1 Arctocebus calabarensis
TATAGTGATCAAGGAAATGCCATGAAGGATATCTGTAACAGTACGATCAAAATATTTCTGAATGTATATGAATCGTGCCCTGTGATTGCACCAATGTACATAATTATGATTCAATAAAATTATTAAAAAAAATAAATAAATCACGTGTAATAAGTTTAGAGTATGAGGTCTTTCTCTCTCATTTCTCAACTCTTCCTATATGAACCTCTAACAGTCTATAAAACTTGCCAGCAATTTTGCAGCTATAATGCCTGTATTTATAACTTGCTGGTCTCCCTTGTACAGATAATTACAGATAGAGGGGTAGGAAGCCAGGAAGCGGGGAAGGAGAAAGGAGGAAGGCAGAAGGGGAGTTTTCCATTGAAATCTGGTAGCATCACGAGAGATAGCATGAGTTGGAGAAGTGCTTCTGCCAGGAGGGAGGGTCCCAGACTCAGTATCTTCAGGATTAAGGGCAGCTGCTGCTTTGGGAGGTGCGCTGAGTCTTCCACCAGGGTCGATGAATCCAGTTTGCATAATCAGGAAGGCAGTGGCTGTCTGTATGAACACCATCTAGGAGAAGCGGATGGGAAGGAAACTTCTTTATGTACTTACTGTCTGTGATAAACATGACTTTATAGGCATTTTGTTGGCATTCTTATGGGGAGAGGACCTGGCAGGCTTCTTGAGAGCCCAGAATGCTAATAAGTGGGAGCTAATTATGTGAGCCCTATCATGATTAATTTAAGACATGTAAAAAACACCATTGTTGGAGTCTCTGTTATTCTGCGTGCAGGTGTTTTGGTCATGAAACATTTTTTTGGAGAGCTTTTCACCATCGCAACTTGCTTTCCACCTCAGGCTCTATAACCCAGTATTTTCTGCAAATCCTTAAGTTCCTAACCCGGAATTTGAGAAGTTTTCTAGATTAATTCTCACCTGTGTTTTCTTACATTTGGAAAAGGAATGTGAACGATTTACTCTGAGAAATTGTAAGACCCAGGGAGGTTTTCTGAAATTCCTGTGCTCTCTTATGTTTACCATAAATCTGAGACAGTGATATGATCAGCAAGCTTATTTATGTCTGAATATAAAACACGAAGAAAATTTAAACAGAGCAGGCTCCTTTTCCAGGATCTCCCATCATAGATAGAATATGACTCTTATAGGCACAGTGGACAGTCGGCTCAGTGCTAGATATTGATTAGTAATTTAGTTTGCAGTAAATTGTTCTCTGTACTAACATTTGCATCTCCTTCCTAAAAACACACTTTTACCTTCAGCTTCCTCTCCAATGTCATAAGACCGTACCTGGCTGGCATCTGAGGGCTCCCCTGGCCTCTGCTTTCCAGAGAACAAGTCTCTTCTGGTACAGGCATGTAGCCCAGGGTTTTGGGGCCACTCTGAAATGACACCCAGATTGCAGGTCATGCCACAGACTATCAACATACAGCATCTGTTGGCATCAATAGGGTGACTCTTCAGGAAGTGATACCTTTAAAAATGTATGATGAGTACCACTGAATTAAGACAGATGGGCTGATTTGTGTTATTCCTAAAATAACTGGCAAGTAGGTGTTTATCTCATTTTACAACAGGACAAAATTGCTTTTGGAGTGATTCATTTGTGATCCCAGCTAAGCTGTACTATTAATTTGCTTTACTTCTGACTGGTGTAGTTGCCTCAGTATTTATTGTGTTTCCCATCAGTATTGTCAAACTGCGGTGCTGCCTAGACACCTCGACATTTGCATTTAGATTATGGGGTTGTGGGTTGGCATCGTAAGATAGTGCACCCAGCTATAGTTTGGTTTCTGGCAGCGGCATCTGCACCCATCCTTGACACGGCTCCCTGGGCTCTTCACGCAGACCCTTGCTGAGTGTAGTAACCCTCCCATCTCCCCCCATCCTGGCACCCGTTCTCCAGACTGTGGCTCCAGTGAACTTTTTAACATGCAAATTTGATTCTGTCATAGCTTTTTTTTTTTCTTTCTTCTCTTTTTGGTAAAACAAATTTAGGTTTCTACAGGGATGATGTTTAAGAAAGGCATGAGGCTGCTTGGGTGTGGTTGGTCCTAGGGAGACCAGAAGAGCATAGGCCATCCAAAAATAGCCATGCCATCCTATAATTCCTTTA
The DNA here is from genome assembly GCA_963573935.1 of Arctocebus calabarensis. Classification (NCBI taxonomy): domain Eukaryota; kingdom Metazoa; phylum Chordata; class Mammalia; order Primates; family Lorisidae; genus Arctocebus; species Arctocebus calabarensis. The sequence goes on from CAUYON010054338.1 coordinate 2,117, forward strand.
CTTGGTATATACCCAGAAGACCAAAAATCACATCATAACAAAGATATCTGTACCAGAATGTTTATTACAGCCCAATTTATAATTGCTAAGTCATGGAAGAAGCCCAAGTGCCTATCGACCCATGAATGTATTAATAAATTGTGGTATATGTACACCATGGAATACTACGCAGCCTTAAAGAAAGATGGTGACTTTAACTTCTTTCATATTTACATAGATGGAGCTGGAACACATTCTTCTTAGCAAAGTATCTCAAGAATGGAAGAAAAAGTATCCAATGTACTCAGCCCTACTATGAAGCTAATTTATAGCTTTCACATGAAGGCTATAACCTAATTACAGCACAAGAATATGGGGAAAGGGGCAAGGAAGGGGAGTGGAGGGGGGAAGATGGATGGAGAGAGTGTAAATGATGGGATCTCACTTACGGTGCACCTTAGAGGGACAGGTGAAACTTACTAAATGCAGAATACAAATGTTTTCATACAATAACCAAGAAAATCACATGAAGGTTATGTCGAACAGGTGGATGAAAATATTTCTGATTATATATGAAGCTAGCACATTGTACCCCATGATTACACTAATGTACACAGCTATGATTTAATTTTAATAAATAAATAAATAAATAAAAGACTTCCTAAGCTAGGCAAATGCATTTCAAAACAAGCAACTGAAAATATTTTGCTCATACACTTTATTTACTAAGGCAAAGGCAATACATCAAAACAAATGGGACAGGAACAATTGGACCCCCACATGTAAAAAAAAAAAGATCTGGACACAAACTTGTCACTCTTCACAAAAAATTAACTCAAAATGGGTCATAAACCTGAATGCAAAGTGCAAAACTATAAAACCCATAGAAAGTAACATGAGACAAATCTCAACAATCTTGTGTGGTAATGACTTATTAGATAAAGCAGAGATGTTTGTCTAAAACAAAGGCAGAATACATGAAGGAAAAAATTGATAGGCTGGACTTTATTAAAATTAAAAACGTAAAATCTGCAAAAGACCATGGTAAGAGAATGAGAGATGGGGAGAAAAATCTATCCAGAATATACAAAGGATTCAAAATTCAATAATTAAAAAAAATAAATAAATGAACGGCCTTACAAAAATTGGGCCAAAGACCTTAATAGACACCTCACCAAAGAAGATATCCTCATAGAAAATAAGCATATAAAAAGAAGTTCATGTCATATTTTATTGGAGAATTACAAATAAAAACAATCAGATGCCACTATATTCCTATTATAGTGGTCATACTTCAAAGCACTGAAAACAGCATATGACAAGTCTTATTCATGTCCCTGCCAGCATTCAGTATTGTGCTGGGAGGGATGCAAACTAGTCCAGCCTCTTTGGAAGAAAGTTTGTCACTTCAGCAATTGCACTTTTTGGTTTCTACCCAACAGAGTTACAAACGCATGCACCCAGAACCCTGCATGGACACCTTTGTAGCAGCTTTATTAATCACTGCCAGCACTCAGAAGCAACCAAGGTCTCGTTCAGTAGCGGAACAGATAAATAAGCTGGCATATCCAGGTGATGGGATATTATTGAGTGCTTAGAATAAATGAGCTACTAAGCCATGGAGAGACATAGAGGAAACGTAAGTGCACATTTATTAGAGAACTATGCGCATTGTGGAAAACGCCAAACTATGGAGGTAGTAAAAAGACCAGACACTGGGGGAGGAGGGAGGGTTGAATAGACGGAGCACAGAGGATTTTTCAGGCCAGTGAGCTACTCTTTGTGATTTTATAATAGTAGGCACATGTCCTTATGCGTTTGTCAAGACCCACAGAATGTACAACCCCAAGTGTGAACCCTAATGTTAACTATACGGGTGATGATGGTTTGCCAGCGTAACGTCAATTGTAACAAACCTACCACTCTGACAAGTCTGCTGAGAGTGGAAGAGGCTGTGGAAGTTTAGAAGTAGGGACTATCTGAGAGATCTCTGTACCTTCTTCTGTAAAAAGAAAATCAAAGTCTCAGGGCCACCACCTTCAAACTCCCAATGCAAAAGAAAATGTAAAAGCCCCAGGCACCAGTGAAGAAGCGGCCCCACACATCATTCACTAAAGCAATTCTTTGTGAATCTCCCACAAGAAAAAAAAATTTGTACTTATGTCTAGCATCTAACACAAACCTATCTGATTCCTCACTAATAATTTATTACAAGTTTATCTCACAGGTAACAGAGTGGAGACACAATCAGACTTCTTCTTCAGGGACCTCTATGTAATTGATCCTTCCTTTGTGTTCTTATTTTATGTAAAATATAGATTTCTTGGGCCTCACAAGAATGTAACCATTACCTCATCAGCCCTCCAACACCCTCCTCATTCCTTTTCTCGATAAGCCTTTAAAATGGTGAAGGTTCCAATTTCCCGTTTGACAAGAGTACTCACAGTCTTACTTGTGTTTTTCCCAGGCGCATCCTAAAAATCTTGTTTGATAAACCTCCATCAGCAGAGATTTTTGCTAAAGTCATTTATTTGGGTTGACAAATCTAAGACTGCTTTTTTAAAAATTAAGTTTAAAAAAAAATCAGTTGTGTTGTTCAAACATATGTTGTTTTAATATTTGTTATTCTTTTACATTATTTAATTTTGAATTCTCAGTCTAACAGCGTATTTCTTAGGAATAGTGTTATATTTCTGCATTTGTCACACTAACATGCCAGAAGCTCGAAACAAAAAGTATTTTAAAAAAATGTTCATTGATTCGAACCAGACTCAACCAACAAATGGGAAATTGTCTTTTTTCCATGAATTGTTTTCGGTCATCTACACATTTTTCCCTTAGGAAAAAAATTTCTAAAGATTTTGGCATCAGAGAGCAAGTTAAATCTTCCAAAGGATCTGGGGCTAATATACTGACATAATACTTATTTGCTACAAGTTTCATTGAATGGGGACAAAACTTTTCTAGCAGCTGTAAGGTATCACTTCTTTGTCACTAGATAGTAGAATCAACTGCAACTCAGTGAACCGAAACTGGGATTCTACCAGAGAGAAATTTTGCTAAGTCAATGAATTCATGGGTTGTGCAATGAGTTTCCTCTCTACAAAACGAGCGTTGACTTGTCACAATGACACTTTGGGTCCCCAACCCTGATGATGAAAAACATGTTTTATTGTTGCCTACAAAATGTGGCATAACAGACTTGAAAATGGCATGACAGAAATTGATTGTAAAATATCAAAATCTAATGAAAACCTCAACACCAACATGGTTCACCTCAGACTTGTTTCATTTCCCTCATTTCCGAATTTGTTTTATTTCACAAATATTTCCCTCATCTCAGGTAAACACGCTATCTAATAAAAGTCTGTATGCTTTTGAAGTTTGTTTGCAAGGCCTCAGTAAAGTTAGGGCACTATAACGAATGTTTTCCCTATCCCAGAGGCCTGAAATCATCTATTGTTAGACTGAATTCCAATTACAGTTATTACAAGTACTATTAATTAAATAATGCCCTGGTTTCTATTATCTTGATGATAAAATATTGAGTGTGTGTGTATATATATATATATTTTTTTTTTCCTCTCCAAAGTGATTATACAGATTACACATATTACAGATTCTTCTGTCATCTGAGATTTACACAGTCACAGCCCTGTCCTTTGTGATCCCCATCTCCTAGGGAATCAGGAGAAAGCTGCCACACACACACAGTACCTAGTGCTCTAACTACCACACACACAGTACCTAGTGCCCTAACTACCACACACACAGTACCTAGTGCTCTAACTACCACACACACTGTACCTAGTGCTCTAACTACCACACACACACAGTACCTAGTGCTCTAACTACCACACACACACAGTACCTAGTGCTCTAACTACCACACACACAGTACCTAGTGCTCTAACTACCACACACACAGTACCTAGTGCTCTAACTACCACACACACAATACCTAGTGCTTTAACTTCTTCACTTTTGTTAACAAAAATTAACTTAGAATTTCTTTAGAATAGGTTTCTATAAAATTTATTGAGCGTTTTGGGGGCTACGTTTGGGGGCTTCACACAAATGATGCAACAAGTAAGATATTTATTTAATAAAAATGAGTTCCTAAGTACAATTTCATCACTGAAGTCAGATGCTGATGTATCTGTAGATGTCATAAAATGTGCTGGGAAGAGGCAAAGGGCACAAAGTGACTGAGGTCCCCACAGGCTTCTTTGCCCCTTCCTTCGGTTGAGAACTCCCTTGCCTAGAGCAGCTTCCTGAGGGAGCTGTGCTCCAGGGGCATCAGAGAAACACGGCCAGGTCTGTGGGGTGGTCCCCAGTGTGGCTCTGCCACGTTGCACCTGCACAAAGCGGGTCAGAGGCTCCACGGGGCCACAGCTGCAGGAGTGGCCTAAGTAGGATGCGGGCACGTGAAGATTCGACCTGACACCAAAGAAGCCGTCCAATACCCCTGAAGTCAGCTTTTCTGATTTGTATTTTTATTATTTGTTTAAAAGTCTGCCTCAGTCACTTGAAATATACGGGTACAATGCACACTACCCAGGAGAGGGGCACACATAACTCAGACTCAAGCTGTGACCAAATATTTGTACCCCCAAAATATTCTGAAATAAAGAAAAATAAAATCACAGAAAAAAAATTAAAATTTTAAAACAAATAAACAAAAAAAGACAAAGCACCATACAAATTTAAAAAGCAAAAATAGACCCGTAGGAAGCACAAATGAGGCGTCCTCAACGTCAATCTCCAGTGTCAGCTGCAGGGCCTGCCTTAAAGACATCGCTCTATAGAAGGTCCAGATACAATACACCCTATTTCACATGGGCCTGAGACCCCACAGGCTTACAGCACAATAGTGAGTGACAAGAGTCGCAACCTTCCCAGTCACGGGGCCAAGCCTCTGTGAAAATCATGCTCAGGCAACCCGAACGCACCCCTCACACACCGCACTCCTGGAGTGCCAGTGACCACCATGAGGGTATCAGTCTTGGAGTGAGTTGTGGAAGAGCTGAGGGGAATGGTGGATGTGTTTTGCCTTCAGTCCAGGAGAAAAGAGAGGCAAGAGAATCACTTGAGCCCAAGAGTCTGAGGTTGCTGTGAGCTACGACACCACAGCACTCTACCAAGGGTGACAAAGTGAGACTCTGTATCAAAAAAAAAAAGAAGAAGTTAAAAAAATACATCGTAAGTGTGTGGAGCTTGGAGAGGCCCAAGGTTTGGAACGTAACACGGGCCTGATAATTACAAAGCAGATGGTGCAATGTCACTGCCACCCACCTGGCCGAAGCGGAGAGAATTGTGGGCTGCCCCAGGAGCACACTGCACTTTACAGAAGGCAAAGCAAGGGTGCCTGTGATTTTTTTCCCAAGAGAGCTGAGTGGAATCGCAGAAGGACTTTGACAGTTGCACAGGGAAAATCCACTATTCCCTTCTACACTCCCACGATGCTCAACACCTTCAGAACATTTCATTCAAACACCACATGTGTGGCCATTTTACCCATACCATGAAATTCTCCAATTCTACAGATGCCAAATTAGTATCCTACCATTTAATATGATTCTAACACTGTCCACCCAGATTTAGCATGAGATCCCACCAATTAAAGGTCTCAGACTTGCAAGGCTTCAGATGCCAAATTCAAGTTCTGGCTTCTCATACTTCTGACCAAATCAGAAGTTTCTAAAACTCTTCCTTATGTTTGATAATTTTCTATTATGTCTTACAGAACTCAGGGAAACATGATCCTTGTTATATTACTGGTTTACTACAAAGGACACCATTCAGAACCGCCAGATGGAAGAGATCCATTGGGTAATGTATGGGGAATTGAAGGGCTTCAGAGCTTTCGTGCCTTCTCCAGATGGGCCACCCTTCTGGCACCTTCACATATTCACCAAACCAGAAGCTCTCTGAGCCCTCTGCTTTGGGAGACTTATGGGGGCTTCATTACATAGGAATGGCTGATTAAATTATTGGCCACTGATGGTTAACTCAACCTCCTTTCAACCCTTTCCTCTCCTGGACATCAAGGTGTGCAGTGGAAGTCCCAAACCCCTAATCACATGTTGGTTGCCCTGGCAACCAGCTTCATCCTGGGGCTCTCCAAGACACCCAGCCATCAGTCATCTCATTAGCATATAAAAATTACCCTGGAAATTCCAAAGACTTTAGGGGTGTTGTGCCAAGAAATGGGATAGAAACCAAGTATGTAGTTTTTATTATTAATATTTCAGAGCGCCCTAACAAGGAAAGTCTGTTTGAGGTAGACATTGGCAAGTTGCCACCAGCAGCAAACAAGAAGAGAGATAGAAGCCACATTTCGAAAAAATTCAATTTGTCAATGGCAAAGAACCCAAAGTCTATAAAATGATTTACAGATGTTCATTTCAAGCCAAACATGTGTTACCATCACCCAGAGTGCCTCACCCAAGAAGCTTTGAGTAAGTGGCATCACTGTGGTTGGGTTTAGTTTAGTTTTTTGCATTTCAGGGAGACAAGAATTATATTTAAAATCATAAATCAATACACAGAAGGTGAAAAGATAGGATGTGTCATAGCAGGGAATTACCTGTTAAAAGTAAAGTAAGTTAGTAAAGTTAGGCTCGGCACCTATGGCTCAACGGGCTAAGGCACCAGCCATGTAGATCTGAGCTGGCAGGTTCGAATGCAGCCCGGGCCCGCCAAAGAACAATGACGACTGTAACCAAAAAATGGCCGGGCATTGTAATGGGTGCCTGTAGTCCCAGCTACTTGGGAGGCTGAGGCAGGAGACTCGCTTGAACCCAGGAATTGGAGATTGCTGTGAGCTGTGATGCCACAGCACTCTATCCAGGGTGACAGCTTGAGGCTCTGTCTCAAAAAAAAAAAAAAAAAGTTAGTAAAGTTAAAAGTAAGTTAAAAGTATCTTGGATTTGTAATAAATTAAAGACAATGAAACTTTATCTAAAGCCTTGGAATGTTTTGAGTCAAGATGAGAAAGTCTATTAATCAAAGATAAACCACCAGACATATATTCAGACTCAAGTAATCTGTTAAGTAAATGGAGGACTGCAGGTGCACTTTAAGCTTTGTCTTACATAACCTCAGTCCTATGAGTAGACATGATATCCCCAAGAAGGGATAGGGGGCATGATGAGGGACATCTTACCTCCTTTCTTGTGGCCAGAAACTTAGGTTAGAAGTATTTCTAGGATTTTCTTGGCCAAAAGGGTGTCCATTCCATCAGCGAGGGGGCTTATGATGTGATTTTAGTTCACAAATTAGACCTACTCTTGAAAGAAATCTCAGAAAATGCGCAAAGGCAAACGAAGCTTGGTAGGGAGGCTCGCAATGTAGAACTCAACTAAGCACACACTAAGTAGAATATGCCCTTCTGCTGCTTTTCTTCACTCCAAACTCAACTTTGGGGATACCAGGAACCACTGTAAGCAAGAGCCAAAGTAAAATTAGTTCAAAGTTCAGAGATGTAATTATGACATTGAACTGAACATTTTGATTACTAGAAAGCTGTTGTTCTTGGTTCAGCAGTTAATAAAAGTTCTTTCCATTGAATCTCAGAAAGCCCACAAACTGTTCGATCTCAGTGATATTCAATCCATGGGTAGTGTCGGGGAGAAGGAAACTCCCTCTTCACCCAGGGAGGACTGCTGAAAGACCACTCAAAATAGGGAGATTAATAAGAAAAAGAGATTACAAATTTACTTACTGTGCACATGAGACTAGCAGAATGAATACCCAATGTCCCGGTATGATCCAGAAGTTTAAATACCTCTTATTTTAAAGGGGAGTTGGACATGAGTGATATAGGTCATTCTGTTAAGTGACAATAAATGGTTAGTAGGAAGTAGGAATAGATAGACATTTGGGAGAATGAACACATGGATGGCGGGTGGGGAAATTGACTTGAAAATTATTCTATTTAAAAACTAATTTAATCTGAAAGAGAGGTGTTATCCTAAAATGGTTTGTTCCAGGTCTAGTTGCATTCTTGATCTTCTTCCCTGTGATACACTAAGATGGCAGCAAGAGGAATGGATTGTTCATTTTGATGGTCAATCTGGTTTTATGCACACAGAGGGAAAGCCCCTGCTAATATTTGTTGACCTCTAAGGATCTTTAATTCAAAATACTCTCAAAATATTGGTATAAAATTTCCTGAGCTCCTTCAGCAAGAAATCCCCAGTCTATAGACACGTACGGCTTGAATGGGCCTTGAGGGAAATGTTTTCTGCTGTCACTGTATTAAGTTCAACACACACAACATATATTTATCAGAACTTCTCAATAATCATTTGATGACTGCATTCATAAATAAATTAAGTACCAGTGAAAGACTTCTGGTATTGTCAATATGGAAATCACTGAAGCTAGCTTCTAAGAAAATTCAGCCAGAAATTTCTATAAAATTTCTACCTTAATTGGAATGGTTGTAAACCTGGTAGTTAGGATGCTATCATGTTTTCAGAGAGCCAAAATTCAATGAATGAACTTCATTAGTTCAGAGGTGGTATATCTCAATACATTAAATATGGGAAACACAGACTTTACACATTATGTAATTATTCTGTCTTTTCCTACAAAACTCTTTGATGTAAGAAGTTCCAACTCAAAATTAGAATAGAATATTTCTATTTCCAATTACAAATAAAGTGAGTTTGAAAAGCATTATGAAAGCTAACCATTTCTTTATGATTTTATGGAGAAAAGTTTACAGACTGAGGTAAAGTTAGAGGAAGAAGAAAACAAAGTTGCAAATACTAAGTAGCCGAAGTTAAAGAAACTAAAGGAAGAGAAGATAAATTTGGAGAAAAAGTGGTGGGCCAATTATTTTGCCATACTTTATTCCACACTTTTAGTATCTGTTTTGACTAAAACTTCCTTATTCTTACTATCATATTCTCTGGAATCTATTTCATATCTTACCCCCTAAAACAGTGGTTCTCAACCTTCCTAATGTCATGACCTTTTAATACAGTTTCCTGTGGGTTCCAGAACCGCTGCCCTAAAAGGTTCAGTCACTCATTCTCTCAATTTTTTTTTACTCTTTGTGCAGACTAATGAATTTCATCCAAGCATCTTTGACATGTAACAAGAACAAAATTTTTCATATACATGTATAAGCATTCCTTGCTTTCCCCATAACTTCATTTCTTGCTCCGTCTCTAAGGAAAAAGGATACCTGCTGATTATTTCCTGGATTATCTTTTGTAGTGTAGAATTGTAGAACAGGCTGAATTTCTTGAGAAAGTCATTTAGGAGCTGGTTATATTTCTCCACTGTCCCTCCCAGTCAGAAACATTAATGAGGCTTCAGAGATTCAGGGGTAACATTTATTTTGTAGGAAAAAAAAAACAACAAATAAAATGAATACATGCCTAGAATGGCAGGGGAGGCAAAAAAAAAAAAAAAAAAAGAGGGATAGAATCTCTGCAATTACCAAGATAGAGAGCTGTTTCAGGAAAAAGTTGGGTTTGGTTGAAATCTGAGAGTAATGAGTAAAGAGAAAGGCTTTGGAACAATCGCACGAGTCTAAGGAGGATGTCAGACAGGAGCAATAAGAAAGGGGATCTTAAGAAATGTTACTATTGGTTATAAAGTTACATCTAATAGAACATTAATTATAAAGAATATTGAAATATTCTGTGGAAAGTGCACATGGTGGCAGATACAGTCCTTTCCTTATATAAAAGCCATTGTTCTCTGTTTTATCCCCTAGTTTAAAAATGCTTGGACAGGCTCGGCGCCTGTGGCTCAATGGGCTAAGGCGCCAGCCATGTACACCTGAGCTGGCAGGTTCGAATCCAGCCCAGGCCTTCCAAACAGCAATGACAGCTGCAACCAAAAAATGGCCAGGTATTGTGGTAGGCGCCTGTAGTCCCAGCTACTTGGGAGGCAGAGGCAGGAGACTCGCTTGAGCCCAGGAATTGGAGGTTGCCGTGAGCTGTGATGCCACAGCACTCTATCCAGGGTGACATCTTGAGGCTCTGTCTCAGAAAAAAAAAATTGAATAAAAAAATTAAAAATAAAAAATGCTTGGACAGCAGGCAGGAGGGAGACCTTGACGTGATGGAGTAGCAACATCAGCCCCAGGAGACTAATCATGATCAGTCACCACACTAGCATTGCTCTTGGCCAGTGATTGCTTTAAAGTAGAATGTGTGTCCCAGACCTGGCTAATAAGTATCTAAGGAAATCTGACTGAGAGAGGAAAGGGCCTCCATTCCTCAATAAAAACACAAACCTGTTAAAGAAAAGGCCCTTTCCCCTTCTCCTTCCTTTATTCTTTGTGTCTTCAAGCAGAATTATGTTTGAGAATAAAGCAGCCATCTTGATCTTAGAAGATAAAGGCCAAGAAAAGCTTAGAGACCTAGACACTGACATTATTGAGCCACTGAACTGATGCCTTGACCACTGCTTTAGTGTTTTCTCGGGGGGGAGGGTTTAAACTCTACCACTATTGGTGAGTTTTCTGTTACTTGTCACTGAATGCATTCTTAGCTAATCAAGTAAAGATCCTACTTTTGATTACCAGACTATATTTCTAGGAATAGATTGAACAAGTTTCAACCCAGGACTTACAGTAGCCCTGGGATACTGTCACAATGCATCATGTTAATAACTAATAATGTACATATGCCCCCGTTAAGTCATGACACCCTCAAGAACAAGAATTACATGTTCTTTATCTTCCTATATCCAATCTTATCACAAGTAAAAGGCACACTTTGTCAAATCAAAAATGCTAGTTGAGTGAATAGATAGAATTGATGGGTAAACCCAGGACAGAGAAGCAAAAGAAGAGTTGTGCAGGTGAAAACAGACAAGCAGATTCTTCAAAGCTAACTCAGCAAAGCTTACATTCAATCAATGCCTTTTCTCCTACCTTTAGGTATTTGAACCATAAGACTTTCAAAATAAATTATCTTTGAAATTTCTAAGGACTGAGTTTCTATGTCTGTCTTCCTACCCACAAGGCCCACCCAACCCAGCTCCTATTTAGAGTTGCTTAGGTGATAATCCAACCCATAGGACAAATAATTTCAATTTATATCATACTTTCTATACTCAGTGTTTTATTTTTTTTCTATGTGCCAGAATGCTTGAATCAAAATACTAATTTGCACATTCTGCATAAATTTACATATTATTTTCAAGCATCCTTAACTCCAAGCTTGTAAAATAAAACCCAATTAATTAATTAGTGCAACCTACTGCAATTGTATTTAAATCCAATATTCGCAGCATGACACACAGTGTATTTTTAAAGCAATTAATTTAAGCACATTCCAGTTCAAAAAAAGGCAGACACCTAAAGACAAAGAACTGGTGACAAACAGGGGAAAAAGAGGTAGAACTAGAGGGGGTTAGGAGGACCCCAATATGGATTCAAATTTAGAAGTCCAAATTAGAAATATGGATTAGAAATCTTGCAGATCTTAATGTCCGCAACTGTCCTAATGTGATAATAAGATATTTAGTCTAGGTAAATAAAAGTAAAAATGGGGACAAATTGCTCTTACTACACAAGTTTTTATTACATCACCAAGTATTATGGAAGAATTGGGTTCTTGCTCTGGGTTACCATGTAAGTGCATCTGTTACTAAAGTCCATGCTGCTGTCTCTTTGCCCTGAACTATTTTTTTTACAGTTACTATCACACAATTTAACACTTAGTGACTCTTTCAGTATTTTATGTATGCTGCTTTCCAACCTTAATTGGACCGTAATCCCTACAAAGGCCAGGATCACACCTGGCATTTCTATAGAGCCACAAGTCCCTACCAATGCCTGGAAGGATAGGTGTTCAATAACTATTGTAACCAGAAAGCATTTTTGTAGTGTTCAAGGATAAAACATTTAAGATCCTGGATAGCTTCACAGAGATGACATAGTCTTGTTTGTAAGTGGCTCAGAATACTGGCATGCTGAGGGACAAAAATCCATGGGGAAAGTCATATTGGACAATCAGGTTTGAGTGGAGATGCCTTTGTTCAGAGTTCAAGAAAGTAATGGATATGATAGGGAAATGTTGAAAAATTACAAGGCAGAATCAGATATTATGAAAAATATATAAATGGGCATTCTAGAACTAAAAATATATACCTAAAATTAAGAACTCAATAGATAGGTTCAATGGCAGGATGGATACAGTAAAAGGCAAAATTGGTAAACTCCAAAAGAAGTAAAAATAACCGAAATACACACAAAGAAATGAAATAATGGAAGTAAGCTCATAGGGCACATTGGACAAAGTAAAAAAATTAATATTTATGAAATAGAGAATAAGAAAAACGAGAGAAGGAATGAAGTAGAAGAATTATTACAGAAATCATAGCAAAGAATTCTTTAAAATACATATAAAAGAAATAAACCTAAGGATTACAAAGCCCAGCAAACTCCAAATAGGATAAATGCAGAGAAAACCACAACTAGATTCATGTTGGTAAGAATGCTAAGCAACTACATCAAAGAGGAAATATTTAAATTAGATGACAACCTTCCAAGAGCAATAATAAGAATGACAACTTTCAAGTTACCAACTTACAGTACAAATGTCTTCAAAGAGAAGACAATGGCATGACCTCTAAGCAATAAAAGAAAGCAACTGCTAACCTAGACCTTGATACCCACCAAAATCTCCTTTAAAACTTTTTCCAGGGCGGCTCCTGTGGCTCAGCGAGTAGGGCGCCAGCCCCATATACCGAAGGTGGCGGGTTCAAGCCCGGCCTCGGCCAAACTGCAAAACAAAAAAAATACCCAGCGCTGTGGCAGGCGCCTGTAGTCCCAGCTACTAGGGAGGCTGAGGCAAGAGAATCGCTTAAGCCCAAGAGCTGGAGGTTGCTGTGAGCAGTGTGACGCCATGGCACTCTACCCAGGGCCATAAAGTGAGACTCTGTCTCTACAAAAAAAAACTTTTTCCAATCCCTAAGTTGGACCTCCTCTGACATATGATTTTCCTGTTGGGCTTCCACATCGGAAGACATCAGACATGTTTCCTTGTTGTTGTTGCATTTGTTTGCCCACTCTGTTGTCGATGAGTTTCCTTTTACAGGAGGGACTCTACCAACGGATACGGCAGGTTGTACTCTTTCTGTCTCTTGGCAGGCCGTGCGTTTTGATGTGAACAGGTGATTGTGCATTGTATTTTCACTGTTGTGATCATAGGAGAATGACCTGCCCAAAATAAATGAGAGCTAAGGAGTATGCAGGTGGCGAAAAATTGCATTGCAAAAAGGTTAAAAAATGATAAAAGAAAAATGCTTTCCTTTTTCTTAATTAAAGAATTCACCGCGAACAGACTTCAGAACAGGGAATTCTTTGAAAGCAGGAAAATTTTCCTAGGAAGAATGAATTAATGAATGAAATAATGAGTGAATAGAAAGAAATGCAGGAAAGAATGAAGGCAAATGTGTGAATCAAGGTTAGACGATATTGACTATATGAAATAATATCTGTGACCGGGCACCATAGCTCCTCCTTGTAATACTGGCACTCTGGGAGGCCGAGGTGGGTGGATTGCCTGAGGTCAGGAGTTCTAGTCCAGACTGAGCAAAGGGAGACTCAACAAAACAGAAAAACTCGTGAGGCATTGTGGTGGGCACCTTAGTAGTCTAGCTACTCAGACTACTGAGATAAGAAGAAGGCTTGAACCCAAGAGTTTGGGGTTGCTATGAGCTATGATTCCATAGGCACTCAATCCAGGCAATTGAGGGAGACTCTTTCTTAAAAAATGAATAAATAAAATAAATAATATCTGTAATGCCTTATAGAATTAAAAATATTTTATGTGATAGTATGTGACAAAATAATGCAAGCGATGTGGTTAAATTGAATTAAACAGTTTAAATGTTGTAAAAATTACCTGGAATAGGTTGAAAATAAACAGTGGTCCTATTCTATAATATGACAGGGAAGCATATTGAAATCTCCAGGGTAATGAGGAAAAATTAACAAATAAATAAATGCCCATCTAACAAGTTAATAGGAGGAAAAAATAAAATAATGAACTTATTTTAAATGTTTTGATTAAACAAAATGAAGCCAGGAAAGAAGGCAAAAAGGATCATAAAAGATACAGACTAAAAAGTAAAGGAATAATGAAATGACAGATTCCACCTTCATTGTATTAAATGTATACGAGCTAAATACTCAAGTAATTAAATATAGAGTGTCAAAGGGAATAAAACTAAACTGTATGCTACCTTATAAAACATACTTTTTAAATAATAACACAAAAAGCCTAAATTAATAGGTTGGGAAATAATATACCATACAACACCTTGCTATAGCAACAAACACCTGGCTTAGATTGTTTAGATAAACTAATATTAGCCAAAATAGACCTTTTGCAAGAAACATGGCAAAAGATTTTTTTAAAAGACATTTCAAGATGATTACAAAATCAGTTCAATAAAAAGCTATCAGAATTTTAAATTGATATGCACTCAATAGCATGAATTCAAATTATGCAAAGCAAACATTGACAGAATTAAAAAGAGAAATAGAAAAATCTGTAGGAGGACTTAACATAGTTCTTGCAACAACCTGGCACAAAGAACCAAACAGGAAATCAGAAAAATGCAGCCAATTTGAACAACACATGTAACAAAATTGACCTGACACATATAAGATAGTGCACTGAACACAAAAAGATGCTCCCACATCCTCAAGAGCATGTGGGAACAGTTTCCCATACTGATCACATGTTGAGCCATAAGAAAAGCATCAGTTAAATGTTAAAGCATTTAAATCATCCAGGGCATATTCCCCAGCTATAGTAGAAATGAACTAGAAATTAATAACAAAAAGATAATTAAGCAATCTCTTATTTCTGAAAATTAAAAAATATACTACTAAATGATCAACAAGTCAAAGAAGAAATTTTAAAACGAGCAGGAAATTAGACAATATTTCAACTGAATGATAATAAAGATACAACATATCAAAACTTATATGAAATTCAGTCAAATGCAGTGTCCAGAGAGAAATTTATGCATTAGAAAAGAAAAAAGATCTGAAAGCAACAACTTAAGCTTTCATTGCAAGGAGCTGAAATATGAATAGGACCAAAAGAAAGTAAAAGCTAGGAAACAAACATAACTGAATGACATTGTTTTAAAAATGTGAAATATAAAAAAAGCACCAATTCCAAAATGTATCTTTCAAAAGGATTAATTAAAATTGATTGATTCATGGGCGGCACCTGTGGCTCAGTGAGTAGGGTGTTGGCCCCATGTGCCGGAGGTGGCAGGTTCAAACCCATCCCCGGCCAAAAAAAATAAAATAAAATAAAAAATAAAATTGATAGATTCTTATAAGGTTGATCAAGTTAAAAGAGGAAACACTTGAATTTCCAATAGCAGAAATTTAAAAAGAGAAATTATTACAAATCCTAGAGATATCACAGTTTATACTGTGAATAACTTTATGCCAATTGGCAATTTGGATAAGAATCGTTTTTGGAAATAAACTGATTTTCAAAAACTTTCCCTTAAAGAAACTATAGACATAAGTGTCTTATCTTATTAATTCTTCCAAATAGTTAAGAAAGAGAAAGCAATCGCTTTTATACAAACAATTACAGAGAGGGAAAATAAAGGTACAGCATACTTCCCAACTATTATAATAAGTGGAACATAATCTTTACAATTAAATATGAAAAGAGCATGAAAAATAAAGACAAGTATTATCCATTTCTCTCATGAATGTAGATGCACAAATCCTAAAGAAAATATTTGCAAGTGGTACACAATATAAAAAGGAAAATACACCATAACAAGCAAATGTACTTAATAAATACAAGAGAGGTGTGGCATTTGAAAATCAAAGTATAATATGGCATATTAATATAAGAAGTAGAAAGTATATTATCAAGAAAATGTACTTAATTTGAATTCAAACCCCTCAATCAAAATTATGCAAACTAGGAACTAAAGAGAACTTCCTTAATCTATGTATCTACCAAAAATCTTACAACAGAAGAATCATAGTTAATAATGAAATATTGAATTTTTTTTTTGAGACAGAGACTCAAGCTGTCACCCTGGATAAGAGTACTGTGGCATCACAGCTCACAGCAATCTCCAATTCCTGGGCTCAAGTGAGTCTCTTGCCTCTACCTCCCAAGTAGCTGGGACTACAGGCGCTCACCAGAAATACTGAATTCTTTTTCCATGAAATTGGGAGTAAGCTAAGGATGCCCACTATTATCATTTATATTCAGCAATGTATAGAAAGTACCTGCCAGTGAAATAAGAAAAACAGCAATCATTCCAAAAGAATATGAATTAGAAAGGAAGAGCTAGAATTTTTATTATTTGCAGAAGATAGAACTGTATACCTAGAATATTCAAAAGAATCCACAGACTATTAGAATTAATAATAAATTATTACAAGGTCAGTGAACATGAAAATCATTAAACTCTATATTTAGAAATTAGTTGTGTTTCTATGAACCAGCAAGGAACAAAGAGAAAATGACATTTTAAAAACTGCTACTATTTATGATACCAACAAAATCATCAAATACTTAAGAATAAATCACATAGTGTGCATGACTGCTACACAGACTATTCTAAAAAATTTTTAATGAAATTTAATACCTAAACATTTAAAGTAATAAATTCTATTTATGGATACATATATTCAGTGTTTCAGAAATTTCAGGATTTTCCAACATGCTCTATAGATTCTATGACATCCAAACGAAATTCCCAACATTATAAAAAATTTAAATACAAATGCAACGATTCAGAAATAGCCAAAGCAAATTTTCAAAAATGAATGAAAATGAAAGACTTATAAAGCCAAATATATTAGTAGTGAATATAGCATAGTATTGATACAACACAGACAATTGGAAAATGTGGACCAAGAAACAGATTTATACAAACATACACAAGTGATTTATGACAGAGAGGTATTGCAGTGCAATGGAAGAAGAAAGCTTTTTCGTTAAATGAGTTGGTTGGATATGCACATCTTTTAAAAAGTGCTTTGACCCCTATTAAACACCACATATAAATAACAATTCCAAATGGATTACCGATCGTTATGTCAAATGTAAAATGTCAAAGCTTTTAGAAGAAAATAAAGAAAAATAGTTTATTACATTAGCATAGGTAATAATTTTTTCAAGAAGACATAAAGACATAAAAAATATTCAATGAAGATGTTAAATTGTACTATATTAAGATTTATAAAAAGACATATTAAGAGAGAAATAAGGCAAACCATAGAATAGTAGAAGATATCTCTAAGTTATGTGTGAAATAGAGGTTTTTACCTAGGGTAATAGTCCCTAAAAACATTAAGAAAAAAAGACAAAAGAGTTGAATGAAAATTTTATAAAATAAAATACATATAAATGGCCAGTAAACTTGTTAAAGTTGCCTAACTCTATTAGTCTTCAGGGAATACAAAAACCACAATATGACACAAGTATAAAAAATGATTGAAAGATGCTACTGAGCATTGGCAAAAATGCGAAGTGACCATAATTCCATACAGAATTCCCATAAACTTCATACTGGAGTATAAATAAGTATAAGAACTTTAGAAAACTCTTTGGCATATCTGTTAAACATATTCATACCATAAAATTTAGCAATTTTACTTCTAGAAGATATCCGAGAGAAATGTATAGATTCATGTATCAAAAAAGAAGAGTACAAGATATTCATAATAGCAATACTAGCAATAGTCTGAAATCCTCATCCGCAAGAGAAGGAATAAATATCTTGAAGAATATTCACCCAGTGGAGTGCTACAGAGTAATGAAAATTAATAAACTGTAGCTACTTACGATGCTATGGGTAAAGCTCACAAACAGCAGGTTAGCAAAAGAAGTCAAACCCAAAGCATATCGTTTGACTACATTTTTATAAGACACAAAAAAGGGAAGAATTAATCTCTCTTGTTAGCTTTGGTGAGTCAGTGACTGTAAGGGAACTCAAGAGTGAATTCTGAAGTCTATGTTCACCTTATAAAGTTCACGTGCGTGGCTGGGCATTGTGGCTCATGCCGTAATCTCAGCACTTTGGAAGGCCAAGGTAGGAGGATGGCTTGAGGCCAGGAGTTTAAGATTAGTCTGAGCAAGAGTGAAACCTTGCTTCTATAAAAAAGAGAAAAATTAGCCAGGGATCATGGCGCATGCCTGTAGTACCAGCATTTCAGGAGGCTAAGGCAGAAAGATCACTTGAGTCCAGAGTTTAAGGTTGTGGTGAGCTATGAGGGTACCATCACTTTCTACCCAGGGGGACAAAGCAAGATCCTTTCTCACAAATAAGCAAACAAACAAACAAACAAATATTCATGTGTGAATTTGTCCACTTTTCTGCCATATGTGCTGTAAATTATAAAAAGCTCGAAAAGCAATCCCAACACATATCTCGTATATTATCACTTAAATAGTGATTTCATATGAGATGTGAATCATAATAAATTATGATTATATTCTTCCCAATACTTTTGCTTAAGACACTCATAGAACTTTACATACTTATTATATAATTAATACACACAAAAATTATGGAAGTTGAAATTTTTTGACCCATGTTCCATAAGGCATTTGGGAACCAAAAAATGCAAGAAACATGTCAAAAAGGCACTCAGTTACTGACAAGAGCTGTGACTCAAAGTCTGTGATCATCCTACCACCCAATTCTTTTTCCTAAAAGTCTTGAAATTTTAGAACTAATCCATGTTGCAATAAGACATATCAACACTAATTCAATGTTTTCACAGGTTGAATTCTCTGGAAGATCAAAACCTGTAAAGAAAGAAAAGGAATCAGGATTGGACAGAGGGAAAAGGTGACCTTGCCATACAAGCCCAGCCAAGTCTCAGCCAACCTGGCAGGAAGCTCTGGAGAACTTCCCATCATTCTGTCCTTCATTTAGACAAAATGGCAGAGTTTTTATACTACTCAGCTCTAATACGGGCTGTCTGAGAAGGATGCTCTGCTCAGAGAATTTGTAACCTCTGTCAGGAACCAACTTCCTTCCTTCCTTCCTTCCTTCCTTCCTTCCTTCCTTCCTTCCTTCCTTCCTTCCTTTCTTCCTTCCTTCCTGGGTGGCTCTCTCATGTTTTAGTTTTTTCAAGCTGCTATCAGAAAATGCCAGAAAGTGGATGGCTTATAAACAACAGAAATTTATTTCTCATGTTTCTGGAGACTGGGATACCCAAAATCACACTGCTTGTAGATTCGGTGACAGGTGAAGGCCTGCCTCTTAGTTCATAGATGATGCCTTCTCAAGTGTGTCCTCTCTTGCTGTAGAAGGTGAACGAGCTCCCTTGGATCCATTCATCAGTGTTTCCTAATTGTCTTCCAAGAGACTTCACCTCCTAATGTCCCTGTCTTGGAGACTGAGGTTCAACATAGGCATACGTACTGAGGGGACAAAGCATTCAGACCACAGCACTTACCTCTTTCATGTCCTCTTTCAGCTCTCACCATCACTGTGAGGCCTGACCAATATGTTAAACTGCAACCAACTCCCGTGACTTTTTCCACATCCCTATAGCTTATTCTGCTTTTCCTTTATTCCTTTGAAATACATCGCCTCCTAGTATATTACATAACTCATTTTTCACATTATATTGATTATTGTTGGGTAACCCCTGTCCTAGAATATAAATTTCACAAAGATATAATTCTTTTTTATGCATTGATGTGTTCCTAGAAGATTACTTTGAATATAATAAATTTTACTAAGCATTTGGCAAATTAAATTAAATTAAATTTATTTTTATCCCCGAACTTGCACAGATTGGTGAAATCTGGTTAAGATCAACATGAACAGAAAAAGTAATTGCAGTTTCTAATAAGAGTGAGGAGGAGGATGCCTGCTTGTTAAAAAGAGGAGGTGAAGTGTTAAATAATTGTATTGTTAATTAGTGTTGCATTCTCTATTTTCCCTAAGAGAATCTTCACACTGTGTGTCACTGATTGGGGAAGTAGGAAGGACATAAAGGACAGTAGGCACGTAATGTACAAGTTGCTAAAAATCTATTCCTGGACTTTTTTTCTTTTTTAGATTAACATAGAGTAGCTCTGATTCTGATAATCAGAGTTAAATAAAAGATGTTGAAAGTATAGAAACATTGGCATCATACAAAATGTTCAAAAACACAATTCTCTGTTCTAACAAAAATTGTAATAATAGCTAACATGTCTTGAGTGTTTATTTTGTGTCAGTTATGTGTTAAGTCCTTTTCATAAATTATCTCATTTAACATCTACAACTCTATGGGTCAGGTACTGTTGTTATCTCATTGTTATTTAATTTATACTGTCCTGACATTATAATGTAAAATCATTACTTTTACAGGTTAGGAAACCAAAGCATAGTTAACTGAATCAAGGTCACAGAATTAGTCTGCAATCAGTCAGAACTTTATCCAGGCAATGTGATTATAGAATAAATAACCGCTCTCTTGGACCCCTGATGTCTCACCACTTCCAACTGGACATCACCAAAAGCAAAATAAACTCTAATACACCACTGTGTCATAAATTTGTGCAACGCACTTGCTGCCTTGGCATTTATTTTTACGACTGACATAAGTAGTTTGAAACCCAGTTATACTGCATTGTCTTTGTTCTAGTTAAAACCTCCTTCCCTGTGATGTTGTTTGCAGTATAGTTGGCTTGCTTCTCATCCCATTGACCCCAAACTCAACACACCCTACAGCTAACGACAAAGCTGAAACTTACTGGTCAACACCAGAGTCATGTAAATAGTTCCCCATTTAGAATGTATTTTCTTTAAACTATCCAATCTACGACCTCCACAAGAAAGTCAAAGAATTACTCCCCTGGACTTTAATAAAGGCATGGTGCCACAGGTCCTTTCTCTTTCTCTCTTGCCCTGCTCTGTCTCTCTTTCTCTCTCCCCCTCCATTCCTTGTTCCCTCCTTCCTTCTCTCTTTCTGTCTTCTTTCCTCTCTCGTCCTGCCCCGCCTGTCCCTTTGTGTTGAGCTCCCTGCCACCACTGGACCTCTTCTTGGCACCCTTAACCACTCTGGGACCTGTGAGTACTACATTTCTTCTTTTTCATGCATTCTGGTTTTCCCTCCTCGTGATGCCTCACCTGATAGACACATGTGGAATCTCCTTCCTACTCCCTGGGTCAGGGTTCTCCTGGAGAGTGGTTATCTTGTCTTATAGCCACTCTCGAAAGAGAGACCTGCAAACTAGATTAGAAAGAAATCATACACTAGAAATGCCCCCACACTGACATGTTAGAGTATATCTGTTTCAGCACTTAGGGTTTCTATAACTAATGCAGAGCAAAGTTATGCGAATTCTAATGTGTATTTCTGTAGTTTTGCATGTGACTTACCCACACAGGAATTAACACCGCTTGCTGCTCCGGGTTTTTAATTCCTTATGTCCTTGTCCTGCCCGTCCCTGCCCCTCATCAACTCAGCCCTCAGAGATGGTGGCAACCCACAGAAAATAATCACAGAAGGGAAAAGCCTTCATTATGCTGAACCCAAGCCAGTGTTCACAGGATACAGGGAAGAAGCCTTTGCTTTGCTCACACTTGGGTTCCTGGTTCTTGAAGTTTTCTTCCAACCAGTAATAATGACTCAAAATATAAAGGTACACTGGTTTCGGGTGGCACCTGTGGCTCAATGAGTAGGGCATCGACCCCTTATACTGAGGGTGGTGGGTTTGAACCAGGCCCCAGCCAAACTGCAACAACAACAACAACAACAACAACAAAGATACACTGGTTTTTACCTCTCCTCAGGTTGCCAGGACCTACAAGTACCTGGAAGCTCTCTCCAACCCACAGGTTCAAAGCTAAAGCCTTATATAGGGAAGTCGAAGGCCCTTTGTTTGTGGCACAAACCCCTCCTGACCTCTGCCTAGAGGTGTAATTCCTCAAAGGTGCAAGTGATCCTTTAATACTCAGATTCTAATTAGTGTAGGTACACACACACACACACGCACTTTTTTTTCCTTATCAAATGATTAGAGTTGAGTAGGAGTCTTGTTGCTGTGAGTGGAGTATTCCCAGCCCCAGATTGCCCTAAACATAATCCAGCTTAGTGACATCCCTACTATGATGTACACTTCCTCATTCTTGATGTCAAAATAAAGCAAATGATTACAAAGTTCTAGTTCTTTCTTCTCTTATTTTACTACCAATCTTCTCGCAAGGTGTGGGTGACAACTTCTCTTGTGTAGTCATGAAAATTGGTATCCTTCTTTTATCTTCCTTTCCCTCCGTTCTTCCTTATGTCAGTTTTCCAAGCTTTCTTCCAGTTGCATCCCACCAGCTTGCACTTAGTCTCAAAGTCACAACGGCTATAACAAAGGCCAAGAAGTGTGGCCTTTGCCAGGGCATCCATGAGCCAAGTTATCACTCATGAGTTCTCTTATTAATAGCAGATTCACTGCACAGAGTCAAGCAAGAGAAAAGGGAGAATTGTTTGTGGAGGCTACTGTCAGTCTCTTCTGTCCATGTAGTCACCCTTTAGGAAATGTCTATTTGCACAGAAAGATGACGACACCTTTCTGCCGACCACACCCACCACCAGTGACAGAGGATTCTCACGAGGGTCTGGTTTATTGTCCTCACTTTTGCGTTTCTGAATACTGTTGAGCTAGCATGATTTTGAGACATGATTGAGAAGAAGAGAGGCTGGAATGAGCTTGCCTGGGAAAACTGAATAACACAGAGGGTAGAGAGAGAAAGAGAAAAGAGAATAAGGCAGCCATCCTAGAGAGAAGAAAACTAGAGAAAGAAAAAATGGTTAAAGTGTTATCATTGTCTTTGATTTTCTTTTTGAAGTTGTCTGTACAGGTTGACTGATGTATTATGCTTTTCTTCATCATACCTTAAAAACATAAGTAAAGTATCAATTGTCCTTTTTTGATTTTGTAATGTTCTTTGTGTTTTGGGAGACTTTGGCAAAGCCTGAAAAATGGTGTATGGAAAGTATAGAGTAAGAGGAGATTAAGTCACATCAATTAGGTAGGATAAATATGCAAACCCATGTAAGTCAAAGAATCTCCTATACTAGCCTTTTCAAAGTTTTATTGTTTTTTTTCTTAAACTATAATTAACCAAAAGACAGGCAATGTTCTATATGTATTATTATTTGTGTAAAATGCCAGCAATGCTGTGGGACTGGCCTTAATTTATTCTATTATATGAATGACAAAACTAAACCTTTGAGATGAAATAATTACCCCAAGATTTCACAAACAACAAGTAGCTAAGCAAAAATTCCAACCTAAAAACTGTGTAACTCCTAGGCTTATGATGCCTTTATCTGGCCTCTCCACTTTTGCAAAGTTGTCAACTGCATTAATAGACATCACTTCAATGGGCCTTATTTCCGCTCAGACTAAATTCATTGAAATTTAATATATATGTGTAGGTCTATATATTATTTATAAATTTAAGCAAAAAATATTGAATTACCACTGTGCACCAAAGATTATGCTGGGTTTCAGGAAAACGAAAAATAAGACATTGTCTGAGACCTTGAGAGACTCATAATTTAGCAGAAATAAACAAGATGGTATTATGTCATTTACTGTAACAATGCATTGCTATTTTTCAAAAAGTCAATTTGGAAATATAAATAATGATTGTACTAACTGGTCACAAAACAAAATAAAATATGATATGGAAAATTATCAGTTTGACAATTTTTCTCATTTTTAGGCAGTTACATAAGATGAATGAATATTATGTTGGAATAGAAATTTTGTCCTGAAATTTTCTATTCCCTCTCAAAGACAATGGCTTTAACAAATGTACGTGTGTGTGTGTGTGTGTGTACTGCCTTCATCTGCTATTTTCCAGAAATCTATTCAATCAGCACTTAATTCACCTATAAACTAAAATGCATTAAGTGATTAATTATCTGGAATACGAACTAGCTCTGAGGAGCGTGGGCTCACCTGTCACATTGATGAAAATTCAAAATGCCCTGAAGTCCCAGAAAAAGGATAAAGGGGAAGTACTTAACTGGCTCTATTAGACTGTCTTTTCTGATTAGCTATGTCAGAGCATTTCAGCCAGGTTTAATCATATGCTTCTCTTTGACTCTACTTTCCTTGGCTTGCAACACTTTACCTGGACAGAGTGTTCCTTCTCAAATCATTTTGACACAGTCACTTCCATAATGTTTTTCAAACTTATCACTACTGATGTAGTGAAGTGGTGGCTATTACCCTGAGTAAAACAGAAATTTTCATGGCACCAGCAATAATGCCCACAGTTAATGTCTCCTTTGCAGCTCAGCAAAGTTCTTTCCCTATTCTTAATTCTGTTCTATCCTAGGGATTTCATTTGGCACCAAGATGAAATGTGAATGTTGAATATTATATCACTTCCATTCAGGAAGTTTGCTTCCTCCTTGTAATGCAACATTTCCTGCTTTAGAATGTCAATTATTCTTCCCCAACTAGATAGGTAGCTTTCAAATTATATCCAGCAGAATTCTTTTATTAAATAACAATTGTTCAACAGCACCCAACAGCACCCAGCATGCCATATATGTCATAATTAACTGTTCTCTCAAGAAGTTGTACTCTTTATTGTTTGTTGGAAAATTCATCACTGAAATCCTAGGATTCTATAGAGCAGTGTGATAATCACTCCCTTAGATATTTCCCAAACAACTTGTGAAAAGCAGTCAATGAGAGTGGGGAGGCAACCACCCTCTACATGGCATCTTCAATTTGTGAGTCTCGTATGACTTGGAAAACTTGGGTAAGTGGAGTCAAATGGGACTGACTCAAACTATGATTCCATTGCTTGCTGATTAGGTGACCTTGAACAATTTACCCTAATTCTAGAATCTGAGCTTTCTTGTCACTGAAGTGAAAAGAACAATCCTTGTGGTATATGGCAATTTTGAAGAATAAATGGGGTCAATACAGTAGACCTTTGACATTCAGCAAAGCTCTCCGGAGAGACTTTCTCCTCTCCTCCCCCCTATATGTCATGACACACACTAATGCATCATTCAGACCACAAAAAGCAGTAAAATGAAACTGTACTAGTGTCTTCACTCCTGCTGGTGCTCAGAAATTGTTGTAAAGGCTACTGGCCCTAATCTTGTGCCCGTTGAAAGGCAGGATTCTGTCCCAATTTAACTGCCCCTTCAACTTTCACAAAAATTGTATCTTACTTAACAATAAAAGTTTCCACCATTTTCAGCATTTGATAAAATAGTTTTAAAATCACTTTTTTCTTAATAAGGAACTCATATATTTTTCATGGTACATACATGAACCACCATTATATTCTTTAATCTTTAACTATAATAAAATGCTGTGTTATAACAATACATGATCTTTATTATAGCTGTTTTCATTCAATATACTTTATCACTATCCATTAATGGTAATTTTTTAATCCTGGAATGTCGTGAATGTCCTATAATGGTTTGCTTTGGATGTGTCTTTGATGCAAATATTTATGTCAACATGTCTTTTTTTTAACTTGTCATTTTTTAAGTTAAGTGCACACTGGCTTAATAATTTTGTAAAATAATTGCCAAATACTTCTCTAATTTCACTTGAATTCACTGTTAAAATGCTGAAGGGGCAAAAGAATTTTGAAAGAAAGATTAAAAAAATGAACCAAGAATATGTATTGTTTTTATCTTTACCTTACAGAGTGACTTTTTTCCTGCAGAATATTTCTTGAAGAGGATTTCATATTAGTATTTTTAGAAATACCATATTCTTTATTTGTTTTGTTTGGTTACCAAATGCTATTTCTAGGAGATTTTTAGGTATATAGAAAAGGGACAGGAAAATACATAATTTCCATCCTCCCCTTCTCCCTTCCTACAGACAACCCCCCCCCATTATCAACATTCCATGCCACAGAGGCAGGTCCCTAAGATAAATGAAGCCACATTGACACAGCATTATCACCTGGAGTCCATGGTTCACATCAGGGCTCACTCCTGGTGCTGTATATTTTATAGGAGTTTTGACAGATGCACAATGATGTCTCCACTGTTATCATGATACAGAACATTGTCACTGAATCAGTGACACTGACAGTCTCTGTGTTCAGCCTGTTCATCCCTCTCCTCTCTCAACCTCTGGAAACCACCAGACATTTCCCTGTCTTCACAATTTCACCTTTAGCCACATTGTTGGAATCACAAAATCTATAGTCTTTTAGATTGTTTATTTTTTCACTTATCAACATGCACTTAAGATGTCTCTATATCTTTTCAGAGCTTGGGAGCTCATTTGTTTTTAGCACTGTCATATAGTTCATTGTCCGTCTGTACCACAATTTATTTACTTGTTCACCTACCGATGGGCATCTTGATTGTTCCCAGTTTGGGCAATTATGAATAAAGCTGCTGTAAATGTACATATGCAGATTTTTTGTGTGTGGATATGAGTTTTTTATTCATTTGGGTAAATGCCAGGGAGTGCAATTGCTGGATCGCATGGTGAGAGTGTATTCAGTTTAGTAAGAAGGTGTCAAACTGTCCTTCAAAGCAGCTGCACCATTTCTCACACTCACCAGCAATGAATGAGAGTTCCTGTTGCCCATAACCTTGTCAGCACTCGGTGTTGTCACTTACTTGGATTTTGAGTATTCTAAACTTCACATATTAATATCCCGTTTTAATTGGTAATACCCTAATGATGATATAGTGTTGGACATTTCATCTGCTTATTTGCCACATATATGCTTTCTTTTGTGAGTTGTCTGTTCATATACTTTGGCTATTGTTTTTAATATGGTGTACATTTTCTATTTTTAAGTTTTTAGAATATTTTGTTATTCTGGACAAAGTCCTTTATTAGATGTATCGTTTGCAAATTTTTCCTCTCAGTCTGTGTCATATCTTCTCATACTATTGAAATTGTCTTTTACATAACAAAAGTCTTAATTTTAATGAAGCTGAACTTATAAATTCTTTTTCTCATAGATCATGCTTATTGTGTTTCATTTAAAAACCCATCACCATAGCCAAGGTCTAGACTTTCTCCAGTGTGATCTTCCAGGAGTTTTATAGTTTTACATTTTGCCTTTATGTTTATAACCCAGTTAGTGTTAGTGTTAATTTTTGTGAAGGGTGTAATATCTGTGTCTAGCTACATTTTTCTTTTAGCATTTTGGATGTCCAGTTTTTTCAGTACCATATACTGAACAGATTATCTTTCTGTTGTTATATTGCTTTTATTTCTGGTCCAAGATCTGCTGACTGTACTTTTGTGAGTGTATTTGTGGTCTCTCTATTCTCTTCCACTGATCCATCTATATTTTCATCAACACTATTCGGTGTCTGGGTTACTGTGGCTTTATAGTCTTGAAGTAGGGAGTCGTTAGCTCTCTTTGTTCCTATCCAAAGTTGACTCGGATGTTCTGGGTCTTTTGCCTTTGGAATCGTTTTGTCAATATCCACAAAAGAAGTTACTAGGATTTAAATTCAGATTGCATTGAATCTATAGGTCAAGTTGGGCAGAAGTGACATCTTGACAATATTAAGTCTTCCTGTTCATAACCATAGAATCTCTCCCATATTTTCATTCTTCTTTGATTTCTTTCATTAGAGTTTATAGTTTTCCTCATGTAGATCTTGTATATATTTTGCCAGATTGATTTTTGATTTTTGTTTCCTCAGATTAAAATTCACTTTTTTTTAACCTGCAATCAATGAGATGGAGATATATAGGAGGTTCAAAAAGAGATCTAGAAAAAACACCAGAGAATATATGTGGACTCCAGTCCAGTGGGGATATATGAGATAGGACACATAATTTTATACAAAAAAGACCTGAATTTAAATTCTAACTATTTTTTCTTTAGCTACAAGAACTTACTCAAGCAACCTTCTCAGTTTCGTCATCTGTAAGGTAAGTGGAATAGTGCTATATTCCACAATGGTTTCTGTATAACACAGTATTTTCTTCTTGAAAGGAATGTATTTAATGAAAGCAGGATTGAAACACGTAGTTTTGAATTAATGAATGAATGAGGTCTAGAATTCAAATGATCTAGTGGCTGAGCCATGAGGAAAGGAGTAGAGGTTAGAGGGAATGCTAACACAGAACATAATAAAAGGTATGGGTCAAAAGTGTGCATTCCAGTTTAAAGATTCTGAAGAATAAGTAGCCAAATCGGGGCCATAGGCTACTTAACAATTTTAGAATAACTGTTTAAAGAATTGATTTTTAGTCAAAGACTAAGATATAGTGCTTTAAATACTTTCTAATCAGGACTTAAACTATTTAGCATTTTTGGTATATTTGGGAGCTTTAGAATTCAAAACCCATTAGAGGCTTTTTCTATTTTATTCACTGTTGCATCTTCAGCACACAGAAAAGTACTTGAAATATATTATTCACTTAATGAATACTTGCTGAACGAATAAACACATAAATTAATCAACAAGTTAGTGAGACCCAGCTACTTTCAGAAACTGGAAATATATTTACTCTATTGGGTAAAATAGAATCCAACATTTAACATATCATAAATAGGATATTTTGTCTCACTGGGAATTTTGACACTCATTGTCAATATAGTGATTGGTTGATGGCCTATAATTTATATTTGCAAGTGCTTTAAGTTAGAAGTATAATAATTTGAATGTGTCATGTAAAAGTAAAAAGCAACGGATCAGAATGATCCTTTTCTTTCCCTCTTTTGCTTCGTTCTTGTCCTAATGCATTACCAGCCTTTGGCTTTTGTTTCCTCCCACTACAAATAAAACACTTTCCTTGGCTGCAAACTAACTCTGATTACTTCCTGCCTTTGAATAGCAATGATGGTATTGACTGGAGTCTAGGATAATGCCTTTCCTTGTATTTTTTTCCTTAATTTTCTTCACTAAGTTAAAAAAGAAGTCACAGTTTTAGAATAAAAAGGCAGCAAGATATTACATACAAAAAAGCATCATAAATCTTTTCAAGAATAGCAAATTGAACAGTGATATCCTTGAAAATAATGTGCCAGAAAATGAGGGTTTTGTTAATCAGACTAAAATGGGTTACTACAGGCTTTTGAAAACTTCTTGAACAATAGATTAAGCATTTTAAATAAAGTCAACATTTTAAATTTCTAAACATTCATTGAATCCTGTGTGACAATTTACTAGTTTTATACTATGTACCTATTTTTATAGCCAATTCCTATTTCTTTATAAAGGGATACTCTAATAGATTTAAACTATCATAGGGGCTGAGAGTAGAGAGAAAAAGAAAATATTGGATGTTGAACACAAGATCTCCTGTTATTCTACTACAAAAGAATGGTTTTTACTAAAGTTTTCGCAAAAGAAATCATTGAGCAAGTGATGATACCTACCTGTGTGCAAATATAGATAATTTTAGTTCTAAATCTAAAAAGTATGTGCAAAGGCTGGGGGCCAAATCTTTGCACTGTCTGCTGTGCTTGGTAACAGTCTCTCCAAACAGTGGTTGTGTCATTTTCTGATGACCATGTGCTCTAGTTCTATCACTGATGGTATTCCTGGCTGCCATTTGAGTAATTTCTGGGGAACGAAAAGTTCTTAAAAGATAAATTTTGCTTTAAAAAAGAGAAATTTCTAAGGAAGTTAACTCAGATTGATTGGGGAACTCTAAAACATCCATTATCCCTTGTAAGCATCCACTTACTGGCTTTTGCACATCAAGTTCCATATTATTGTGAAAAAGTATTGTGTCTTATAAAGTCTTCTCTTAATCCTCCCCACCCTGGTTTTCAGTCATTCATTTGTTAGAACATGACTAATACCAAATATTAAAGATTAAGAAAGTCAAAGGTTTATAAAAAGAAAATGAGAAATAAGTTGTATCTTTCAAAGTACTACTATGGCCTTGGAATATTTGGTAGGAAAAGACCTACACACCAAGGGCTGCACTCCCAATGTTGCATATGGTTCTGACCATGTCTTGGTGTTATTGTTCAAAATGTGAGAATATTGAGGAAGACTTCCATGGCAATTGCAGCAACAACCAAAATAAATACAGGAAACGTAATTAAACTTAAAAGCTTCTGTACAGCTAAGGAGACAATAACCACAACAAATAGGCAACCTTCAGACTAGGAAAAGATATTTGCATATTATGAATCAAAGGATTGATAACTAGGATCTACAGAGAACTCAAATTAATCAATAATAGAAGACCCAACAATCTCATATATCACTGGGCAAGAGACATGACGAGAACCTTGTTTAAAGAAGACAGATGAATGGCTAACATATATATGAAAAAAATGCTCATTTGTCCCTGATCTTCAGAGAAATGCAAATCAAAACTACTCTGAGATATCACTTAACCCCAGTGAGAATGGCCCAAATCATAGTCTCAAAGCTGCAGATGCTGGCATGGATGTGACGAGAAGGGAACATTTTTAAACTGCTGGTGGGACTACAATTCAACTATTTTGGAAGGAAGTATGGAGAATCCTCAAAGAACTCAAGTTAAACCTCCCATGTGATCATGCAATCCCATTACTAGGCAACTACCCAGAAGAAAAAAATTCTTTTATCATAAGTACATTAGCACTAGACTGTTTATTGCAGCTCAATTTTCAATTGCCAAGAGGTGGAAACAACCTGAATGCCCTCTAACCCAGGAGTGGATTAACAAGCCCTGGTATATGTTTACCATGGAAAACTATTTAGTCATTAAATAGTCAGTGGGGATGAGGGTCAGTGTATGGCACACTCTTGAGGATAGGACATAATTATAAGAAAGACTTTACCTAACAAATCTTAATAGTGTAAACTAATTATTTGTACTCTCAACAAATCTCGAAAAATAAAAAAAAATAAAAATTTGAGAATATTGAGGATCTTACCAGAACTTTTTCTAATCACTTAAAATAAGTCTTTTCTTTTCTCTTAAAAAGAGATTTTCTCGTTGCTACATTTATAATAATTATATTCCCAATTATATTTTTCTGGGCATAAAATTTGGGGATTATAAAATTTGATCTTTACACAAGACTTTATTTTTATCTTTTACACACAGAGCTTTATTCTTTATTTCTTCTAGATTTTCTTAGGATTTTTATTTTTCTTTCTTTCTTATTTTAGTTATCCTAATCCTATTTTGCACGACAAAAGAATGCTTCATGCCTACATATAAACAAAATGAAATGCATTTATTGATTTACAAATTGAGAGCAATTATAGAGATTTGAAGATTTAACCATTTTATCAGTGATCAATTTTTTCTCTGTCTCCTAACACCACTTCAGTTATACTATCTTACTTTCCAGACATGCTCTCTCCATGTGACAGTTCCCAGTAATTTCAAACTTATACACTCCTCACAGTTAAGGTAAGAGCACCCCTTTCTTAATGGTTGCTAATTCTGCCTGGAAGTCATTAATTAATTGTAGAATCTCTTGCTATCTCAACATTTTTTAAATCATTAAATCCTGGTTCCTTTTGTTTTAACAGCTCTTGCAATTTATCTTTCTCCTCTCACATTTCACTATAAGTGGCAAAAAAGAATAGACAGCACCTTCAACACTTTACTTGGCTATCTCCTTAGTTAAATAACCAGCTTCATTACTTAGGGGTTCTTCTTTCAACATAACTGCAAGAGAAATTTCATTAAGCTTTCTGCCACTACGCAACATCAGTCTCCCTTCCACAAGTTTCTATTATGTTCCTCACTTTCTTAAACACTCTTACAGAAAGTGTCTTCAAAGGTTCAGATTTCTGCTAAGTCAGTGCAAGGCCATTTAGGCTTTCTCTGTCACAGTCCTCAAAATCCTTCCAGTCTTTTGAATATCTGATTCCAAAGTCACTTTCACATTGTTATAGTAGTAACACTGCGAACGCTGGGTTGAATCTTGTCCCCCTTAAAGAGATTGAAGCCAGGGCAGTGGCTCACACCTGTAGTCCTAACACTCTGGAAGGCCGAGGTGGGAGAATTGCTTGAGGTCAGGAGTTCAAGACCAGCTTGAATAAGTGCAAGACCCTCTCTCTACAAAAAATATAGAAAAATACACTGGGAGTGGTCATGCACACCTATGTAGCCCCACCTACTCAGGAGGCTGAGACAGGAGAATCACTGAAGCCTAGGAGTTGTAGGTTTCTGTGAGCTATGAGGATCCACTGCACTTTAGCCCAGATGATAGAGTGAGATTTTGTCACAAAAATTTAAAAAAAAGGAAGTTCTACCCCCAAGTACCTGTGAATGTGATTTATTTGGAAATAGAGTCTTTGCAGATGATTAAGTTAATATGAGGTCATTATGGTGAATCTTAAACCAATATGACTGTGTTCCTACAAAAAGGAGAAATTTGACCACAGAGACAGACATGCTCACAGGGAAAATGCCATGTAAAAAGGAAAGCTGAGATAGAGTGATGTGTCTATAAGCCAAGGAATGCCAAAGATTTCCAGCAAACCACCAAAAGCTAGGACAGAGGCGTGAAACTAATTCTCTTCCACAACCCTCAGAAGGAACCAGCACTGCCAATACTTTGGTCTTGAACTTCTGGCCTGCAGAACTCTCTTGAATTTCTGCTATTTAAGCCACCCAGTTTGTGGCACTTTGTTATGGCAGCCCTACCAAAGTAATTTACCCACTTCCAGATATTAAAATCTGAATTGGTTATTTTTCACATTGTAATTTTACTATCACAGATTAAACAGAATAAAACAACACACATGTAATCTGAGAGTCTGTGAGTCAGATGTTCAGGCATGTCCTTGCTGGGTCCTCTGCAAGTCTGCAGGGCTGTGTTCTCATCAGAAGCTCATGAGCGGAAGGCTCTGATTTTGAGCTCATGTGATTGTTGGCAGAATTCAGTTCCTTCCAGGCTATAGGACTGCAAGTCTCTGTTTCCAGAGGGTTGTCAGCCACAGGTTGACCTACATTCTGTGCTGATGACACTGTCCCCTAGGACAGCTCACAACACAGCAGAGCAGGCTTCTTCGAGGGCAGTAAGGGAGCATCTCCTGGCATGATGGACCATATGTATGGTAACCATAATAACATTCATCTGATTATCTTTACCAAGTTCATCAGTTAGAACCAAGTCCTAGATCCTGTCCACACTCAAAGAGAAAAGGTCATTCAAGGGTAGGACTAGAAAACGCAGGGATCCTGGGGTTGCCTGAGGGTGGGCCTGGCACACTGCTCTTATATTTTAAATATATGACTTGTTGAAAGGTGCATTTGGGGGTTTTGTTCTTTTTATTCATCCTGACAATCTTGGTCATTAATTGGAGTACATAATTTATTAATATTCAATATAATTCATTTACATGGGTGCATTTGTGTATATTACTTTATTATTGTTTATTTTCTACTTGTTTCCTCCATTGCTGTTATTTCTTTACTACTTTTGTTATAAACTTGAATACTCCTCATAATTCCATTTTAATTTTCTTATTGATTTTTCAGCTATACAATTTTGTATTCTTTTTTGGTAGCTGTTCTAAGAATGCCACATACATCCTTGCCTTTCCACTATTCACTTATAGTTCACTTACATATTAGACTACTGTTTCACTTCATGTAATATGTAAGAATCTTATAACAGTATAATAGGATATTGCCTAACCATTCTTTATTTTATATTTTATATATTTTACATATATAAAATGTCCAAATACATAATATACAAGGTGTTCATAAAGTTTGTGTGCAAGCTAAAATGTAAAAATATTTTAAATTGCCCAAAAACTTTAAAGACATACTGTATTTTAAAAGACAATGTAAGAATTTGTGTCATTAAATGGCTATATGGTCTATAAATAAATAAAATGAAAAGAAGCAAAAAGAAATTGCTGGGTTTTTGGTTTCCATGGTTTCTACTGAGAATTCAAACATTAATTGCACTGTGTTTCATATTTATGATGTCTCATTCTTCTTTCAATGTTCTCCATAAAACATGATTCCTGCCATCCAGTGTGGAGAAACAGAAGCAAACAAATTCTGTTAAATATAATAAATGATAAGCTCATCAGCAGGTTTTTTGTTGTCATTAGTTTAATTTGAAGGAAAATCATTTGCATTATTATCACCAGAATTTTTTTTTCAATATTTTTATTTTCCTGAATGGCGAGAAACAAACAAAACGACACACAAAAATAGGTTTCCTCTGGCTTGGCACCCATCGCTCAGTGAGTAGGGCACCAGCTACATACACCAAGGCTGCGAGTTCAAGCCTGGCCGGGACTTGCTAAACAACAATGACAACTCCAACCAAAAAGTAGCCAGGCATTGTGGCAGGCACCTGTAGTCCCAGCTACTTGGGAGGCTGAGACAAGAGAATCGCTTAAGCCCAAGAGTTTGAGGTTGCTGAGGGCTGTGAGACCAGGGCATTCTACCCAGGGCAACAAAGTGAGATGCTGTCTCAAAAAAAAAAAAAAGCTTTCCACAAATAAACTGACCAATATGTGTACATATGTATGTGGGTGTGTGAAAAGGCAGTCACGTGATGCATAATGACATTTTAGTGACACATATATAATGTGGTCCCATAAGAATACAAAGAAGATGAAAGATGGCTACTTCTAGTGATGCCATAGTAATTGCATTACCGTTGCCTACAGAATTCAGTGCAGTAACACTCGGCTCCAGTTTGTAGCGTAAGAACGACAGCGTCCCCCATTGCCTAGGCGTTTGGAGGCTAGACTACCAGGTCTGTGCAAATACACTCCTACAATGTTTGCACTACAAAGAAATCACCTAACCATGCATTTCTCAGAATATATATTTCTTGGTAAGCAACCCATGACTCTCTCTCTCTCTCTCTCTCTCTATATATATATATATATAGATAGATATCCTGTATTTTGTTACTTTTTTTAAATATATAGTTTTTCCAAACTATAATAAAAATGCATGGTGACAGAAATGTTCAACTCGAGGTGCTCCATCTTTCAGAGAAATATCACCACATTGACTTATTATTTTATCAACTATACTACAATTTACTTAGGCAATGTAAAAAAGTGAAAAGTCTCATAGTTTGTTGACTTGTCTAAGCAGTAAATGCTGTAGTCAGTATTTTATATCATGATGCTCTTAAACATGTCAAAATGAATTTCTTCCAAAGCCTGCGTGTAAGACCTGGATAAACCAAATAAAAATAACTGTCCGGAGGACTATCTTCAAATCACTTCCTCTCCTCCTTCTGAAAGTATTAAGCTGCTAAAATATTATTTTACCCTAGTAGTAATTCTATGAATCTTTATCTTTCTACATAACTTCTTGTATTTTTTCTCA
>CAUYON010054340.1:0-11040 GCA_963573935.1 Arctocebus calabarensis
ATGTACACCATGGAATATTATGTAGCCTTAAAGAAAGATGGAAACTTTACCTCTTTCATGTTTACATGGATGGAGCTGGAACATATTCTTCTTAGCAAAGTATCTCAATAATGGAAGAAAAAGTATCCAATGTACTCAGCCCTTCTATGAAACTCATTTATAGCTTTCATATGAAGGCTATAACCCAATTATAGCACAAGAATATGGGGAAAGGTTTGAGGGGAGAATGGGTGGGGGAAGGGTAATTGGTGGGACCACACCTATGGGGCATCTTAGAAAAGTACAGGAGAAACTTACTGAATGCAGAACATAAAGATCTTAACACAATAACTAAGAAAATGCCATGAAAACTATGTTAACAAGTTTGATGAAAATATTTCAGTTTGTATATGAAACCAGCACATTGTAGCCCATGATTGCATTAATGTACTCAGCTATGATTTAATAAAAAAAAAAAAACTTATTGCAACCACCAGATTGATTTCATGGCCCACAGATGGGCTGTATCCCAGAGTCCCAAATCACTGCCCTGAACTATAATATTTAGCAATGATATTGAGAGAGGACTAGAGAGAGAGGAAGAACTACCTTTATCAAATATAAGGGGTAAATATGTGGAAGCAATACATTCTACTTGAACTATAGTGTATTTTAGCTTACTTTTCAAAAAAAAATCCATGATACATATAAATCTCAAGCTTTAAAATAATGGACAACTACCCTAATAAGAAGAGTGTGTTCTGTGTCTACTTTAACAAGAAGCTCAAAGTATTAGACACACAGTTCATTCATATACCTTATGAAAATTTGTTGTTGTAAATAAAAACCTATATTTATAACTGAATAAATTGAGATGGAAGAGGCTAAGTATGCACATTTCAAAGGCAACCTTCACTCTATGAAAGGATTTTTCAAAAGGTTTAAATAGAAATAATTCTCTTAATGCATTTAAGTCTCTAGACTTATCTCACCCCTAGATAGAACCAGAAGCTAGGTTGAATATGACTGTCTATTTCTCTATTTCTTTTCAATCTGAAATAAAGACAGAGCATTGCAATAGAAAAGATGTTCAAAGGAAAGATGTCTCAATTTGTAAAGCTGCTATTTATACTCAATTTTTTAAAAGTACCTATCGTCTGTCAGAATGAGGGAAGGACATGGCAGGCAGCAATGTCAGAGTATGCCTTGTCCCTCAATTACACCTGACCCCAGGGAGAAGTGCTGCCCATAAATAAATTGAAGGTATAGTTTGTTCACTCACCAGCTTTTATTAGCCATAATACATCACTTTAATAAAAACAGATTCCACATGTGCACTTTCCTGGAGAAAAACTGAGAAAATACAAGTGGTTTGGCTCGTCACAACCAACGCATGTACTCTTTATAAGAAAAAGAATAAAAAATTGATCCAAAGTGGTCATTACTATGCGTTGTCCTGTGCTAAGTAAGTACTTTCACAAATGTCATCCTCTAACACACCAAACAGGTGAATGTATTATCCCCAGGTCGATAAACTAAAACTCCAAGAAGTTAAATAACTTTCCCAAAGGCAAATAGCTAGAAAATGCAGAGATGAGATTTAAAGGTAAAGTTCTTGTCCAGCAAGTGACATCTGTTATCTGCCCTTAGAAGCAGCATTCTCAGGAAGTCAACTTATTACATAGTGTCCAGGCCACCAAGAAAGACATGACTTACATGGGCACTGGAGGGAACAATGCTTTTCCCATATGGAGAAGAGACAAAAGCAGAACAGCTTCAATAGAGACCCTCCATCCCTGGGAGCCAGTGGGTCTTGCCCTGTAGCCAACACAGGGAGAGGGTCTGCCAACGTGTAGTGCTGCAGCAAAGGACACTAATCTCTCCACACCAGACACAGATAGGACAGTGGAGTTGGCCAGATGCCATCTGACACAAAGGCTGAAACAGAACAAAGATATTTCTATGAAAAGAGGTCCACTCACTGCCGCCTCCTCCTTGGCGGTGTCGGTGGTGTGGCAGTCAGCTGAAGAGCCAGCGGGCTGGATGACAGGCAAGGAGGGGAACCTCCAACCCCCACCAGAGGCTCCAATAGCCAAAAAGGCTGGACAACTGCTGAGGAGACACCTGTGCCTTGGTGTCTCCTTCACTTTACACTTAGGACTAAATGTGGAACCCCCATTTCTTATGCCTAGGTCAATTTCTTGTGAATTTCCTAGGCCTCTATTCCATGAATGGACTGTGTCCATTCGTTTCCTGGCCAAGGAACCCATACACTTATATATACCCTGAGATTAAAGGCCTAAAGGAGTAGACGGGGAAAGACTGGGAGAGAAACGGAGAGAGCTTCTCTTTCCCCACTTGAATTCTCTCCCTCTACCAGGAGCTTTAGTGTTTTCTGTATTCTTTTCTGTAAATAAATTCTATCTTACCACAGGGGAGTGGTGGGGAGGAATAATGCAATGAAGAATAATAAAATGCATGTATTTAATAATAATTAAAAAAGTTTTACATTTATGTCTATTGTGTAATGATAATAAATTTTGTGTATAGGATAATATAGGGATTCAAATTTATTTTTTCATATGCCTATCCCAGTATTTCTATATATTTTCATCATTATTATTATTACTATTTCTACTCATTGGATTGACTTTGTGCTGTAATTGAGTATCAACTAAGCATATTTGGATAGCTCTATTCCTGGCCTTTACATTTTATGTTAATATTTACTATTTGGTTATGCTTACACTATTAACAAACCATCATGTTACTGTAGCCTTACAGTGGCCTTAAAATCACATATGTAAATCCTGAAAGTTTCTTATTGTTTTTCAGGATTTTTTGGATTTTCTAGGTCCCTGCATTTCCATATAAATTAAATAATAGACATAGATGACAGACATTTAATCTAAAGACCAGTTTAGATAGAATGGGTATATTGACATTATTGAAACTGATATATCCATAATGTTAAATTCGTTTTATGGCAACTTCTTTTTCTTAGCTATGTCTTATAAGTTTTAATGTGGTACTCTTTGACATGTTTGTTATATTTGTTCTCGAGTTTAATATGCTTTTTGAAATAGTATTTTAATTTGCTTTTTTAATAACTGCCTATTAATGCATAGAAAAACTATCAATTTTTATTATTAATCTCTTCTATAGTGACCTTGATAAATTCATTTATTGGTGTTATTGTAGATTCAAACGGTATTTTTATATGTTCAATTATGCTGTCTGTCAATAATAGAAGATATGTTTTTTCTTCTTTTGATGCATTTTATTTCTTTTTCTTGATTTATTGTCCTAGCTAGGACTTCTGGAACAATTCTGAATACAAATGATGAGAGTAAACATGTGTGGTCTGACAATCACATTCTCAAACTCATCCTAGAAAAACTACTGCCACATCCTTAGTGCTGAATAGCACTATAGTCACCTTCAAAGTATTTCCCTTGGGAAGCTCTGTACCTCTGCCAGTGCCTAGTCCACCCGCCAAGGCAATTGTGGAACTTTCTAAAATGGCCATCAGAGTGGCTCACACCCATGATCCTAGCACTTTGGGAAGCCGAGGCAGATGGATTGCTTGTGCTCAGGATTTCAAGACCAGCCTGAGCAAGAGTGAGACCTCATCTCTATGAAAAATAGAAAAACTAGCCAGGCATGCTGGTGGGCATCTGTGGTCCCAAGCCACTGAGGAGGTTGAGTCTAGAGGATCATTTGAACCCAGGAATTTGAGATTACAGTGAGCTATAATGCCATGGCACTGTACCTAGGGTAACGGAGTGAGACTCTGTCACAAATATATATATACACACATATTATATATAATATTATAAATATATAATTTATATAAATAATATAAATATTTTATTATTTATAATATATAATATATTATATATATTTATTTGAGACAGAGTCTCACTCAGTTCCATACAGTTATATAATATATATAAAATGTATTATAGGTAAGATATAATATATGTATACATATTATATATATATTTGAGACAGAGTCTCACTCAGTTCCATACAGTTATATAATATATAAAATGTATGTATATATAATATGTATAATATATCTATACATATATTATACATATTATATATAAAATATGTATACATATATTATATATATATATTTGAGACAGTCTCACTCAGTTCCATACAGTTATATAATATATATTAAATGTATGTATATATAATATATGTATACATATTTTATATGTATATTTGACACAGTCTCACTCAGTTCCATACAGTTATATAATATATATAATATATATATTTGAGACAGAGTCTCACCCAGTTCCATACAGTTATCATTTACTAACTCAAAACTCCCTCACAGAGAGTGTCATGGGAGCTCCTCGTGTTTGTTCATTGGTGAGCTCCTTCGGGGACCATTTTTGCACACACATTTCTAATACAGACTTTTCTGTCTGTTTCTCTATCAACGTTGACATGGTCTACTATGCTTCTTAACATCAGTCAGTGATTTTGACACACAATTTGATGAATTTTTGCAATGTTTTTGTCTGTTCTGTTCATTACTGGCCACCCTGAACTCTATCCATCATTGACATACCCTGATTTCACTTCCACTCTTGCTGAGTTTAACAAGAAATTGAATGTTTGTTTTGTTTCTCTAATTCAAGTTCCAACAGTCTTGCAACAGCACACAAAAAAACCAACAATAATGGACACCACTCAGCAAGACATCACCACATATGGACACAAACACAGCTGTGAGACATTGATATACCAAGTTTCTGAAACTTTACTGAGCTCTTTGTACAGTGCTGCCGACATAAGTGCACAGTGGCGAGTTCATAAACTCAATTGGCAGACCTTCATGCTTATTCACTTAAGTATTATATTAGCTGTACAGTTTTTGCAGATACCTCTTATCTGACTGAGGAAGTTTTCTTCATAAAAAGCTCACAGTTGGGCAGCACCTGTGGCTCAGCAAGAAGGGTGCCGGCGCCATATACCGAGGGTGGCAGGTTCAAACCCGGCCCTGGCCAAACTGCATCAAAAAAATAGCTGGGCGTTGTGGCTGGCGCCTGTAGTCCCAGTTACTTGGGAGGCTGAGGCAAGAGAATCAGCTAAGCCCAGGAGTTGGAGGTTGCTGTGAGCTATGACTCCACGGCAGTCTACCAAGGGTGATAAAGTGAAGACTCCATCTCTCTCTAAAAAAAAAAAGAAAGAAAGAAAAAGCTCACAGTTATTTTCTTCTCCTCTGATGACGAGGGATGAGGAGCTTTTATTTTTTTTAATGGCTTTTCCTTATCTATTGAGATGATCATAAACTTTTTCTCTTATGGTATTTTATTACATGGATTGATTTACCAATGTTAAATCAACCTTATATTTCTACAATTATGCCTCTTGGTCTTTTAATGTAAATTTTTATATATTGCTGTATTCATTTTTCTAGTATTTTGTGCAATAAATTTTGACTCTTTCCTGCCTGGCATGCAAGATCCTCCAGGCTTATCTTATTGATCTCCTGCCTCCATTCTAGGATCAGATTTCTCTAGGAGTCATAGTTCTTTTATTAAGGAAGGTTATTACAAACCAAGATCTAAGTGTTCCATGTGCTTGTAGCTACTGAGATGTTATTTTTAGCCTTTCTCAGCTGACAGAGCAAGGAAATACATGGGTGAACACCAGCTAACATACTGTCATTAGTTACTTCACTAACGAAAGGGATACATTCTGAGAAATCGTCAGGTGATTTCCTCATTGTGAGACTATGGTAGACTGTTCTTACACTAAGTACATGGTATAGGCTACTGCACACCTAGACTATACAGTAGAGCCTATTATAAGATACAAACTATCAAACTGGTTTTCCAAAGTGGTTGTACAACTTTATATTCCCTTCAGCAATGAATGAGAATGCCTATTTGCTCTGTGGCCTTTCCAGGAAATGTTTTAGGCATCCTAATAGGTCTCTAGTAGTATCTTATTATTGTTTAATTTTGCATAAATGATGATAAATGATTATAAATGATGTGGAACATCCGTTTATATATTTATTTGCCACCTAAATATCTTCTCCAGTGAATCGGTGAGTTCTCTGCACAAATCTTTGCCCAACTTTTGTTTTTACACTGTTGGATTTTGGAGTTCTTTGCAAATTTTGGATACAAGTCTTTGAGCAGATAATAGGTTTTGCAAATATTGTTTTCTAGTCTGTAGAAGACAATTCTCCCATTAGATCCCTATTAGATCTTTCTCAGAGTAGAAGTATTAACTTTTAATTAAACACAACTTGTCCATTTTTCTGCCATGAGTATGATCTTTGTATTGTAGCTACAAACGCATCAACTCAAAGTCATGTAGATTTTCTCCATATTTTCTTCCTTATCCTTTATAGTTTTGCATTTTATATTTAGACTTATAATCCAGTTTGAGTTCATTTTTGTGAAAGATATAAAGTCCATGTCTAGTTTCATTTTTTTTTTGTATATATGTGTCCAGTTTTTCTAGAGCCATTTGTTGAAAGCTATTTCTTCTCCATTGAAATGCCTTTGAAACTTTTTCAATGATAATTTGAGACACAATTATTTAATACATGTATTCAATGTTTCAAAACAATGGTAATGAGGTGAATGTTGAAGTCAAATCTTAGACAAGCAATTTGGACTCATATAAACATAGTGTTTTGCACATACGAACCTCTGTGTATGTGCAAAGGACTCTCCAGACTTCTTTCTATAACTGTTGATTTCCAGATGTATGTTTTCGCTTGGAAAGAGAAAATATTATGAATAGCTTAATCTGGTAAAACTCTGCATCAAAGGACATATTGTGAAAATTGTGTCTTTATTGCCCTGTTGGTATTAAGAAAACAAACCGAACAAACATTCAGGAGATAGGTAAACATGTTTGGATTAGGAACCAAATTAGTACTAAATAAACAGGAACTAGGTAGTTGTTTCCCAGGATACAGTGAATTGCAGCCCACCTTCGATACTGCACTTAATCACAGAACTAGGAAAAAGGGCACTGTGAAGAACTGAAGAAAAATTAATATTCTCTTGCTGGGATATATTATTATTCTAGCACTTTCTAGCTCCCAGAAATTAAGAAGTCAGCCTCTGGCCCAGTGTCTATAGTAACGTCCACTACTGTACCCCGCCACCCCCCTGGGTGGATAAAAGCGTTTCTGATCAACATCAGCTACCTCCTAATAATAAATACCATGCGCTGAAATTCCTGCAGCCATACAGAATTTGAAATGACAAACACCTAATAGCAAAACAACAAAAACCCATCTCGAATCATTTGGCAAAATAAGTCATTTCTATTTATAGGCAAGTAAAAAAAAACTGCACAAGCCCAGGCTTTGCCCATAGCTTTGAAATACATTGAATAATGTAAGAGGCTATGTTGATGTTTATCTCTGAAAGTGTCATGTCTCTTCATTAAATCCAGAATTAACACAAAGGTAATATTAGACATATCCATAACTGTGAATTCATAAGAATCACTTTGGAGTCCAAAACAATGCCACCAAATATCTCTTCCGTGAGATGTGCTCTTTTATAATTTGGTTAGCTTGTCAGATGTTTTATTAATATTTTATAACAGAAAGTAAATGCCTTGAGATTTTAAAATCATCACAAACTGCCCCAGTTTGACTCCTTCGGTTATTATAATGTCATCAGAATCCTTTGATATATGTATAGAAGCTTCCTTCCTGGGAATAGCTTCTGTTCTTACTTTATACATATGCAGAAGGAGGAAAACCTATAAAATTCAACTTTAATACCACTGGAAGTTTGGAAGGATATTTTGGAATTCTGTGTACATTTTTGTCTTCTGAAAGATTCCCATGGTACAGAGTATTCAGCACCTTTTTGTGTTTAGGCAACATCAACACTTCTGAGTTTTTCATTTTTTTAAATCTTGCCTCTGCTTTACAAATTGATAAAGAAAATATTAAAATAGAATGAATATAAATAGCAGCTGTAGAGTGTATTCTGCCAAGAATAAATCCTGCTAGAATAGCTGATGTATTAGAACTGTTTTATAAAATGCATATGTATGAATATATGACATTGCTTATGCTAATTCCACTGTATCTCTAATTGAAAGTAGGGATTATACATATATTAGGAAACATAAGTGAGAAATTAAGACAAATATTTTTAAATTCCTTTCAAATAAATGTCTATATAAAGCAGGAACCCAATAAAACTGTTGAATATGTAGGAAAAATATGAATATTATAAAATTATTATTTTATACTAGATTTATGCATAACGAATTTTAGTCTTCAAACTTTTTACCTTAAAAATATTCTAACAGTCCATACATTGAGGCTCACATCCGGAATCCCAGCACTTTGGGAGGCCCAGGTAGGAGGACTGATTGGGGCCAGGACTGAACTGCCCAGGCAACATAGCAAGACCAAGTCTCTGTAAAAAACTTTTTGAAAATTGCTGGGCTTTGTAGCCCAAACCTGTAGTCCTTCCTAGCTACACGGGAGGCTGTGGTGGGAGGGTCACATTCACCAAGGGGACAAATGTCTCTAAAACCAGGATAATGAGAGAGAAACCGACTATGATCATTACGTTGCCTCACTTCAGCCTTTCTACGCGTGTGACACACACACACAAAACCTTATTACAAAAGATTAAAACATATTCTCCAACTGGATTTGATAATTATTGTTAATATTCTTTTACTTTTTCTCTGTGGGCTTGTGTGCCTTAGTGTATTTATTTGTAAATAGTGTATTTTTTTGTAAATATATAAGTCTGCCAGTGTGTAGTGAGGAGCTTTTTATCTGTCTCCAGTTTTCCTTAGTGTAGGTTTCTAGAGTACAGTTAACCTCAAAAATGACTTAGAAGGCAGCTGTAGGGTCAAATGCTCTGGTCTTGCAACATATCTTTTTAAGCACACTTACCAAAAAATTAAAATGAGATATTAAAATCTACTACATGTACTACTATGCCACTGTATACTATCTTAGTACAATAGCAAACTCATATATTATCCAACATAAATAAAATACAATCATAAAGGAAATTCTAACAATCAAATAAAATACATTTACATTTAAAAAAATTAGTTAGCTTATTAACAATACCAAATATTTATGTTCTCATTAAAATGTCAAATAATCCATATTACTTTTTAATGAGAACATTGTAATTGAAATATATTTTAAAAAGGTTTAGTTTAATTTTAAACTAATCACTTACCTGAATAATTAATAGAACTAAAGCTATTTTTGTTCTAAATTAGTCTGACCTTGAGACCTTCTTATTCCTACTGTAGAGCTGAAATTATACTTCACAAAGATACATACAATTAATGGAAGGAAGGTGCCACTGGAAGCACTCACTGCTCCTAGCAAATCTATCCTTTAACATCATT
Source organism: Arctocebus calabarensis (assembly GCA_963573935.1). Lineage (NCBI taxonomy): Eukaryota > Metazoa > Chordata > Mammalia > Primates > Lorisidae > Arctocebus > Arctocebus calabarensis. The sequence goes on from CAUYON010054340.1 coordinate 9,376, forward strand.
TCCACCATATTCACCAACAATACAAATATTCTTGCTGCATTTCAGAACTAATACAGTTCTGTCTTCTGCAATGCCAATCAATTGCTAACTAGCACTGGAGAAAACCAATTGAAAGAGGTTGGATTTTAAAGACTTTAGCAAATTGGTTAAAAAGAGATTTTTGAAATTCTCATTTGGAAGATAATAGCTTAGGAAATATTTCAAAGTTTTTTTCCTTTTAATCTGACTAAATATAACAATGTTTCCCTTAAGGCTGAGATACTAATTATTTCAGTAATAAAAATTGTGTAATAACAGTAACATTTTCAAGCATTCATTTTTAACATTCTCTTTTATTCTGTGAGATTCTTTTGAAAAAACAGCTATTTTTCTCTATTTTTGTTAAAATGGTATCTGTATCTTGAAGAAATAACTATATTTTTATTTTTTAATATCTGTAGACAGTATATGGCTGATAGCCATGTATTATCACAACAAAAGATCTGTAAAATCGAAACAAATGTATTTCTATTTTAAAAAGAAGCATGTAACTTATCATTAAGCTTGATAAATTTTTGAAGTATTTACTCTTAGATAACATTCAAATTCCTGTATGGCATAAAAGCTTTTCATTGTTAACTCCTGATTTCTTTACAAAGTGTTGTAAAGATTCTACCACTTAAAATAGTATAGTCCATGAATCTGGTACATCTCAGCACAACTAAAGACTTTAAACTGAATCAGTGAGGTAGAGGACCATTATCATGGCTTTCATGCTGTTGAGCTTCTTTCCTTCTCTTCCTTCAGAACGTCACTTCCCTTCATGCGTATGTCACTTCCCTTCATGCGTATGTGCCAGCATCACTCTATGTATTTCTATTCCCCTTTTTAAAGAGAAAAAACTTATAAATATGGACAATCTAGCATTTATTTCTATCTCTTCAATATGATGTGACATGTTCCCTGGGACATCTGTGTCCTTTTTGTGGAGACCATAGATGTAAAATCTGTTTCAAACTTAGGTGTGATTCAGGCAGTCTTCAGTAGCAAGAGACGATATGCCTTGAAGAACACTTATTTCAGGAAGGCTCACCTGGAATGAGGGCCCAGGAAGGCAGCCTTCCAGAAGATCTACTCAGGAGTAGCAGAAATGCAGCAGATCCATCCCTGTGGGAAAGGAGTCTGGCAAGAGAGAGCAAGGATAGCTAGTCACAGGAATTGCCATTAATGCCATAGCAGAATATGGCCCCATGAGGCTCATGAATGAGATCAAACATGGTAAAAGCAGGAAACAAGTGAGCATGTGGGCTTGCCCAGCATGCCTGATCAGGCATCAGATTACCATGGAGAGCTCTGGTGGAGAGGAGTGGAAGGGAATTAAGGAACATAGTATCAAATGTTTTCAGTACACTTTCTTCTAGTATTTTTATAGTTTCATGACTTAAGTTTCAATCTTTAATCCAGTGAGAGTCTATCTTAGTTTATGGTGAGAGGTGTGGGTCCAGTTTCATCCTTTTACAGGTCGCTAGCCAATTCACCCAGCACCATTTGTTAAATAGGGAGTCTTTTCCCCACTGAATGTTTTTAATTGGCTTGTCAAAGATCAAGTAACGGTAAGTAGCTGGATTCATCTCTTGGTTCTCTATTCTGTTCCAAACATCTACCTCTCTGTTTTTGTGCCAGTAC
>CAUYON010054342.1:0-24374 GCA_963573935.1 Arctocebus calabarensis
AAACATTCTAAACATACAGAAGTGATCAAGGAAATGCCATGAAGGATATCTGTAACAGTATGATCAAAATATTTCTGAATGTATATGAATCGTGCCCTGTGATTGCACCAATGTACATAATTATGACTCAATAAAATTATTAAAAAAAAAAAAAAAAAAAAAAAGAAAAGCACACAGCTTCCTAACTCCTGTCCCACTCTCCAGAAAATAAATCACTTCCAGGTTTTCCTGTTTATCTCTTTATAATATTGTACATGTAATGGGTTATCTCCTTTAGATATACAATATATGTTTATCCTCTGATTTATCAACTTTAGGTAATATCTATTGAAGCCCAATTATGAAAGATAAATCTATCTTATGTATCTTTTCCTCTCCCTCCCTAAATCTTCAGATGTTATTTAATTTTTATTACAAAAAATTCTTTTTGAAAGATGGGGATCTTAGTACATTGGCTTTGACCTTTGGGGCTCGAGCAGTCTTCTCACTTCAGCCTCCCAGGTAGCTGGGATTACAAGTGTGAGTCACTGTGCGTGGCTTAGGTAAATTATTTTATAATTTTTGCTTGGAATTTCTAACTTTAACATAAATTTACACCTCTATCCTACATTCTTTCTCCCTATTTTTAGTTCAATTACTTTTATATTATCAGATTTTTTAAAGTCTTTTCTAAATGATATTTAAATGGCTAAAACTCAAAACAACTGTTTTCAGTTTTAAAGTCTTTTCTAAACTGATATTTAAAAGGTTAAAACTCAAAACAGCAGTTTTCAGTTTTATGATCAAATAAATATTATTTACAATCAATTCTATGATTTGATTTTCAGAAAAAAATGTATTCTTATAGAACTGAACTTTTGCTTCTGAATTATACTCAAAAGATATTTCTCTCTCTCTCCTTAAAAAAAATTTATTAGTTCCTAAGAACCAAATTTAGACCATGGCTTTTGTGTATAATTTCTGTTTTTCCTAGAATTTCTAATGCTTTTGCTTTATCCTCTTTGACACAATAAATATAGGCCATGTAAGTCTTTAATCAGACCACTGCATCTTCCACTTTAAAATATTGTGGCTATGGTTCAATGAAATCTATCCTCATTTTGAAGACATTATTTTTGGGTTTGCATACTTGCTGTCCTTGAATTTTTTTTCATGACTGCTGTGTACTTTTACTTTCTCTGAAGAGCTTTGTGTAATTTTCTCATATGATACATGCCAGTGTTCTTACATCATTCTAAGTGTCTTTTTTTGCCCTCTTATTAATATTTAATTTAAAATAAAAGTTTAGGTAAGTGGAAAATAGAGGTTTGAACTAATTTTTCCTCAGAACTTGTACATTTTCCCCTGATCATCCAATATTGTTTATGAGTATTTTGATCCATGTTTGATCCTTTCCTTTTGTAGCAATTTTTTCTCTCTCTTTTGAAGATTTAAAAATATTCATTTTATCTTTGATATTTGAAATTTCAAAGGCTGGGTCAGGTTTTGGTTCTGTTTGACATTTGGTGGTCGTTTCAGTGCAATGTCACCAACCCTGGGAAGTTTTTATCTATTTAAAAAATATTTCTACTTCTCTTTTTATTCTCTCTTCCTAGAATTCTTATTCAATATTAAAGGAGCTGAATGGATCCTCCAGGCCTGTTAACTTTTCTCACATATTTTTAATCATTTTGTGTATTTGTTCTATATTTTGCAAAATTATTTCGACTTCATGTTCTAGCCTTTTGTCTAGAAAAAGGCTAGCATGATGAATTGGTAAAATTTGGCTAAAAAAAATCCAGTTTCATTCTTGTTCACTTATTTGTTAAAGCAGTTGATTCTTACTTTATAGTTGTACTATTATCTTGATCCTTTCTGAGGATAGTAATTAAGTTTTAACAATTTTTATGATTTTTACTTCCTCTGGAGTTAGTTTTTAATTCCCTTCAGCCTTTCTTGTGGATGTTTTTAAATTTTTAAATTTTTTGATAATACTTCTTTCTCTGTTTATATTTTAAAATGTAGGGGCTACCTACTTATAGGACATAGCAAAAATATTTATAAAAAGTATGATCAAAGTTATTCTTTACTGTACTATTAGTAGTAGCAAAAGATTGAAAATAACCCAAATGTCCATTAGTAGGATGCTGGTTGAGTAAACCATAGGACATCTTCAGAATGGAGTACTATGGTACTATAGAAACATACTAGAGGATTTATATATATTTTTTTATGGTGTGATGTATGGGGTACATGGCTAGGTTAAAAAAAGGTAAAGTGGAGAAACATGTTTATGGCATGATATTATTTACTGATAAAGAACAATAGGTTGGTGCAAAAGTAATTGTGGGTTTTGCTTTGTGGAAATTCTTGTTGACATGGGAATATAATCTTAAATAAATGCGTCTGTGTTATATATCATTTTAATGTGCATTTCTCACTTTATTTTTTTGCTAATGACTTATTACTTAATGTTTAATGTATATTTACTTAGGACTCTGGAAAAGATGTTTAGACAAAAATCAAATTTGAGTGATTTTCTCATTCAAGTTCAAAACAGGTCAGAAAGCAGCAGAGACAACTCACAAAATGAACACCAATTTGGCTCAGGAACTGCTAATGAATGTAGTCGTTCACAAACTTTTGGAAAGGAGACAAGAGCCTTAAAGATGAGGAGCACGGTGGCTGGCCATCAGAAGTTGACAGTGAACCACTGAGAGCAGTCATTGAAGCTGATCCTCTGACAGCTATAGGCGAAGTTACTGAAGAACTCAGTGTCGACCATTCTATGATCTTTCAGCTCTTCAAGTGAATTGGAAAGGTGAAAAAGCTTGCTAAGTGGCATGAACTGACTGAAAATCAGAACAATCATCATTTTCAAATGTCATTTTCTCTTTTTCTACATAACAAAATGAACCATTTCTCAATTGGATTGTGATGTGCAAAAAGAAGTGGATTTCACATGACAACTGGTAACCAGCTCAGTGGGTCAACTGAGAGGAACCTCCAAAGCATTTCCCAAAGCCAAACTTGCACCAAAAAAGCGTCATGGTCAGTGTATGGTAGTCTGCTGCTGGTGTGATCTATCACAGCTTTCTGAATACTGGTGAAATCTTAGAAGTCTGCTCAGCAAGTTGATTAGCACTGAAAACTGCAGCACCTGCAGCCAGCATTGGTCAATTTAAAGGGCCCAATTCTTCTCTATGACAATGCCTAACCACACGTCATACAACCAACACTTGAAAAGTTAAACAAATTAGGCTACAAATTTTTGCTTCATTTGCCATATTCACCTGACCTCTTACCCAACCATCTGCCACTTCTTCAAGCATCTCAATAACTTTTTGCAGGGAAATTGCTTCCACAACTAGCAGGATGCAGAAAATGCTTTCCAAGAGTTTGTTGAATCTCAAAGCAGGGATTTTTATGCTAAATGAAAAAAAAAAAAACTTTCTCATTGGCAACAATGTGTTGATTATAATGGTTCCTATTCTGATTAATAGAGCCCAGTTACAATGATTTAAAATTCATGGTCCAAAACTGCAATTACCTGGGCCTCAACCTAAATATATGCAAACATGCTTTTATTTTTAAGACAGAAAGACCAACTATGATTAAAAATAGTTACCTTTTAGAGTAAGAGGAAATAAGGTTATGCTAGTTTAAAAAAATTGACTTTGGAATCATATACATATTTTATAATAGTGTGATGTACAAAATGAGGATTATCGGCACAAGTCATCAAGCCCAGCTAATTAAAAACTTTTATTTTAGAGACAGGTTCTTGCTATGTGGCCTAAGCTTTTCTCAGACTCCTAGCCTCAGGCAATCATCTTGTCTCAGTCTCCAAAGTAGCTAGGTTTACAGGTACAAGATACCACACCTGGGTACATGTTGATGATAGTCTTACTTTATATTCTGAGACTGTTCTTTGCATAATGTGTCATAAACAAAACTAGCAATTTTGAATTTTGTTGGCATTATCGAGGACTGGGTTTTTTTGTCATGGAGGGTAGGTGTTAGCAATATAATGCCAATGAGTTCAAAATATAGTTAAAGCTATGTAGTCTTGATTTTGAATTGACTATCATTATGAACTTGTGGGCTATTTTGTGTATTAATATATAAATATATTACTAGCTCTATCCACTGAAAAGTCACAGGAATGATGACTAAAAGGCTGATGAGGCTCCCAACCCTGTGAAGAAGGAGGGCAAAGAAATCAGGACTATAGGACCAGATCTCCTGGGCAAGATAGTGGCTTTCAGCCCTTATTGTATACAGCTGTATCAGCATTGTGATTTTTAGCACACCCCAGAACATCATCTGTTGTCTAGGATATGTATGTATATATATGCATGTATATAAAAAACATATATACATATATGTATATATATATCCTTTTCTATTTTCCCCCTAGATTCTTTTTTCTATTTATAATTTTTCATTGTTTCTTTTGTCAATAGTAAGGGCTTCAGTTTTGCTACAATTTTTCTGCTCCTTTTATTTTTTTCCAATTTTTTCCCTTAAGAGTTTTTGTTTGTTAGTTTTGTTTTGTTGTATTTTTATTTTTCCATTTTTACTCTCTTCAATAATAAGGGCTCCATTTTTTCCATGGTTTTTATATCCCTTTTATTCTATATTTCCTTTCCATTGCTTTCCTTTCTCCCTGTTTTTGTAAAGATTTTTCTATACTTCTTATCTTTCCCACATAAATTTCTCAAATAACAACTAAGATATACACCCCATTTTTATATCTTATGTAATATTATTTCTTTATATACTTTTATTAGTATTTTATCATTTTTTCTGGTCTGTTTTTTCTTTGTTAATCTGAATTCTATTTATGGAATAGAGCCTTACTCCGAGGCCTGGGCTGGGGTGCCACAGAATTGGTTTGGCTCAAGGAGACCTTGATCCTCTGGTCTAGTGGGTCCTTCTAGCTTTGGCTTTTGGAAGGACACTATTGGTAGGTCCCCACTGAGACATGCTGCTGCTATTTTTTTTTTTCTATTTGATGGAGGTGGAGTCTTATTTTTATCTAGGCTGGTGAGAAGCTCCTGACCTCAGTGGACCTACCCATCCTGGCCCCCAAACACTGGGAATTGCAGGTATGGGTCAAAGTACACTGATGAATGCCACTATGACTCATGTCTCTTTCATTATTTCTTCTTTTCTTTTTGTCACTCTTTTATATTACTACCACTTCCCTTTTTCTTTGCTCTTTTTCTATCATTTCTCTCTTCTTGCTATTCACTCTTCTCTTCCTTTTGGTCCTCTATCAAAAGGACTCTTCAACACCTAAGCATAGCGACAAAGTATTTTAAAGAGAAGAATATAATGAAAGGAAAAAGTAGAGGAAGGAAGTGGATGAGAAGAAAATACTCATGAGGAGGTGCCAACAGGAAAATCCTGGCAACATGAAAAACCAGAACTACAAAATTCCTCAAGGGATCATGAGGTAGCTACCACAGAAGATTCCACCTAAAAAGAAATGATAGAAATGATAGGAAGGGATTTGAAATATGGGAGGTAAAAATAATAACAATGAAGGAACTTGCTGAGAAAGTGGAAAATAACCCAAAGGAGATCCAAAAACAGAATCAAATAAGGGATGAAAGATATGAAGAATATAGAAAGGATTTAGTGGAGTGTAAAGAATTGAAGGAGTGAATCAGAGAACTTAAAGATGCAGTAGATAGTATCAATAACAGATTAGACCATGGGGCAGAAAGACTCTCAGAGGTAGAGGATAAAGCTCTTGAGATAACACAGGCAGCTAATGAGGCAGAAAAGAAAAGAGAGAAAGTAGAATGTTCACTCAGAGAATTATGGGACTTTATAAAATGTTCAAATAAACAATAAATAGGATAAATAGGTATCCTAAAAGTGGAAAAAGAAAGCCCCAGAAGAATGGAAACCCCGCTGGAGGATATTATAAATGAAAATTTCCCAGATATCACCAAAGATTCTGACATACTCCTTTCAGAGGGATATTGAAGCCTAGGTCATCTCAACTCAAACATAGCTTCTCCTAGACACATTGTCATGAACCTATAAAAGTCAAGATGAAAGAAAAAATTCTGCAAGCAACCAGGAGTAAGTGACAATTAAGCTACAGGGGCAGATCCATCTGAGTGACAGTGGACTTCTCAGTTGAAACTTTTCAAACTGAAGACAGTGGTCATCTACGTTTAGCCTACTTGAACAAAACAAATCTTAGCCCAGAATTTTGTATCCTGCTAAGCTAAGCTTTAAAATTGATGAAGAAATCAAATCTTTTACTGATATGCAAACACTGAGGAAATTTGTCCCAATAAGACCAGCTCTACATGGAATATTTAGACATCTTCTCCACTTTGACCACCACAATGGACTACCAGCAAAGTAAATACCCAGAAACTAAAAGACAAAATCTAGCTTCTACAATGTTGCAAAGGATAAAACTAAGCAAAGGACTTTCACAGAATAGGATGAATAGAACTCCACCACACTTACCAGTTCTCTCAATAAATGTTAATGGCTTGAATTCCTGACTGAAGAGGCACAGGGTGGTTGACTGAATAAAAAAACACAAGCCACCCATAGCCTTTCTCCAGGAAACATACCTATCCTTGAAGAATAAAACAAGACTCAAAGTGAAGTGATGGAAAACAACTATTTCACACAAATGGAAATCAGAAGATAGGAGGGGTCACAATCTCATTTTCAGGTACAATGGATTTAAAGCAACCAAAATTAAGAGCGACATAGTTGGTCACTTCAAACTTGTCAAGGGAACAATACAACATGAGGACATTTCAATTCTAAATATTTATGCTTCCAGATTTATGAAACAGAAGTTAATTGGTCTGAACAATATGATATCCCATAACAACAAAATAGCAGGGGAATTTAACAACCCTCTTAACAGAGCTGGATAGGTCCTCTAAACAGAAACTAAACAAAGAGACAGAGGACTTAAATGCAAACGTAGAACAACTGTGCTTAATAGACATACACAGAACACACTATCCCAAAGCTAAGAAATATATGTTCTTCTTGTCAGTTATGGACCATTCACCAAAATAGAGCATATCTTAGAATGGAATTTGATTTATACATTGTATCTTCTCAGATCACAAGGCAATAAAGGTGAACTCAACTCCGACAAGAATTTTCATCTCCACACAAAGGCATGGAAACTAAACAACCTCATGCTGAATGACGGGTCAAGAAAGAGATACTGGAAAGGAAATCATTATCTTCCATGAACATAATAACATTGAAGACAAAAGCTATCAAAACATGTGGGACACTGCAAAAACAGTCCTAACAAAGAAATTTTTTAGATATATCTGAAAAACAGAAAGACAGCATATCAACAAACTAATGAATCATCTTCAAGAAATCGAAAAGGAAGAGAAATCTAATCTCAAACCTAGCAGCAGAAGAGAAATAACCATAATTAAATCAGAAATAAATGGAATTGAAAAGAATCATTTAGAAAATTAATGAAACAAAAGTTGGTTCTTAGAAAAAATAAATAAAATTGATAAACCATTGGCTAGATTAACTAGAAACAGAAACATAAAATCTTTAATAACCTCAATCAGAAATGAAAAGGGGAAAATAACAACAGATAACACAGAGATACAAGGGATTATCTCCAACTACTGCAAGAAACTCTATGCCCAGAAATTTGCCAATGTGGAGAACATGGACCTATACCTGGAATCACACCATCTCCATACACTGAACCAGGAAGAAATAGATTTCTTGAACAGACCAATATCAAGCACTGAGATTGCAGAAACAATAAAAAAGCTTTCAACAAATAAAGTCTTGGACCAGATAGCTTTACACCAGAATTCTATCAAACCTTCAAAGATGTGCTGTAGAATTTATTCCAAAACATTGAGAAGGAAGGAAGCTTGTTCAACATGTTCTATGAAGCAAATATTACCCTGAAACCAAAACCATGAAAGGACCCAACTAAAAAAAGGAGTATATCAGACCACTTACACTAATGAATATCAATGCAAAATTGCTCAACAAAATCTTAGCCAATAGATTACAGCTACACATTAAAAAATTATAGATCATGATCAAGTAGGCTTCATCCCAGGGATTGAAGGATGGTTTACCATATGCAAATTCATCAATGTAATTCACCACATCAACAGAAGCAAAAACAAAGACCATATGATCCTCTAAATAGGTGCAGAAAAAGCATTTGGTAAAATTCAGCATCCTTTTCTAATAAGAACACTTAAGAAAATAGGCATAGGTGGCACATTTCTTAAGCTGACTGAAGCCATCTATGACAAACCCACAGCTAGCATCATACTGAATGGAGTAAAACTGAAAGCATTTCCACTTAGAACGAGAACTAGATAAGGCTATTCTCTATCACCACTACCATTCAACATGGTGCTGGAAGTTCTAGCTAATGGGGTCAGGCAAAAGAAAGATGTAAGGGCATCCAAATGGGGATATAAGAGGTCAAATTCACTCTTTGCTAATGACATATGATCTTATACTTAGAAAACTTCAGAGACTCAAGCACAAAACTCTTGGAAGGTCAAGAAATGCAGTAACATTTCATGATATAAAGTCAATGTCCACAAATCTGTAGCCTTTGTATATGCCAATAATAGCCATGTTGAAAAGCAAATCAAGGACACAATTCCCTTCCTAGTGGCTTCAAAGAAAATTAAATACTTAGGACTATATCTAATGAAATATGAAGTATCTTTACAAAGAGAACTATCAAATTCTAAGAAAGAAATAACAGAAGACATTTACAAATGGAAGAATATACCATGATTTTGCCTAGGAAGAATCAATATTGTGAAAATGTCTGTTCTACTCAAAGCAATCTACAGATTCACTGCAATTCCCATTAAAATACCAACATCATACTTTGATGAACTAGAGAAAAATAGTTCTTCATTTTATATGGAACCAGAAAAAAACCCATGTAGCCAAGACAATTTTTAATAATAAAACAGCCAGAGACATCACGCTACCAGACTTCAGGGTATATTACGAGTCCACAGAAATCAAAACAGCATGGTATTGGCACAAAAATAGAGATATAAATATATGGATCAGAATAGGAAACCAAGAGATGAAACCAGTCTCTTATAACCTTCTGATTTTTGATAAACTCAATAAAAGCATACACTGGCATAAAGAATCCCTATTCAACAAATGGTGCTGGGAGAACTTGATAACCACATTTTTTTTTTTAAATAGAGCTAGAGTCTCACTTTGTTGCCCTCTGCAGAGTGCTGTGGTGTCACACAGCTCACAGCAACCCCCAACTCCTGGGCTTAGGAGATTCTCTTGCCTCAGACTCCTGAGTAGCTGAGACTACAGGCACCCACCATAATGCCTGGCTATTTTTCTGTTTTGCAGTTCGGCCAAGGCTAGGTTTGAACCCGCCACCTTCCGTATATGGGACTGGTGCCCTACTCAATGAGCCACAGATGCTGTCCCCGTTGATAACCACATTTTAAAGACTGAAACTGGACCCATACCTTTCACAACTTATAGAAATTGAATCAATATGGATAAAAGATTTAAACATAATATAGCAAATCATAAAAATCTTAGAAAAAAGAGTATAAAACACTTGACGATGTTGGGGGAAAGATTTTATGATGATTGCTTCAGTGGCAATTGCAACAACAACAGTAACAAACAAATGGGACTTAATTAAAGTGAAAAGCTTTTGTATAGCCAAGGACATAACAAGTAAAACAAAAAGACAACCTTCACAATGGGAAAATATATTTGCATGGTATAAATATGACAAAGGGTAGATAAATATTATCTACAGAGAACTCAAACTAATCACCAAAAAATGACCAAACAATCCAATGACCAAAATCTGACCAAATTAATCACACACAAAAATGACCAAATATCTACTACTGGGCAATAGATATGAGCAGAACGTTCTCTACTACCTGTCTACATAAAAGAAAAGAGATCATCTACTACCTGTCTACATAAGAGAAAAAACAAATCAATTCAATGTGGGGGGGATGTGGGAGAACAAGGAATCAGGAAGAGCAGGGTGGGGGATGGACACAGTCCCACTTAATGGGCACAATGTTAGTATGCATGGCACATTTCTTGTGGGTGGACATAATTATAAGCGGGACTCTGCCTAACAGATGCAAACTTTGTAACCTAATTCTTTGTTTCCTCAAATTAACCCGAAATGATAATTTTTAAAAAGGTCACTTAAAGACATAAAGGAATATGAACACTGGGTAATGGTATTAAGGAGTTATTGATATTGGGGGGCTGTGACTTTGGTGTTGTGGCTATTATTGGAAAGAGGAGGCCTTGTCTTTTATAGATATATACTCAAATGTTTGCTGTTGGAATGTTAGGGAATTTCTAAACAATTACATGGGTTGAGGAAACAGGTTGGTGTAGACAGGGCACAAGATGAATTTATACTTCTCAGGCTGAGTGTTTGGTATGTGTGAGTACATCATACTATCTTTTTTACCTTTGTATATGTTTGGAAGTTTTTCATAATTGTAAATATGAAAGAATAAAGACTACAAAAATCTAATTGGAGTTAAAAGTAGGTAACCTGCATGGGTTTCTTCATTGATTCAGTGGGGGCATTTCAGCTGCAAATCCTCTCCTGTGTGATGAGAGCTGACTTTGAACTTCATATTGATTGGTGGAGGTCTTTAAAATGGTCACTTTCACTTGAGAACATTCAGGATATGCACTGCTTGCTCAGATGCTGAAAGGTAGGACAGTTTCACTTTGGGAGCATCCACTTTTGCCCTGGAACTATAATCTGCCTCGGTACATTCTTTGCAGAGTAGATCTCATGCTTCTTATTGGGGTAAATATCTTGGTTATTTATCTCTATAAGGATGAGGGGTCTTCCTAAAAATGTCTTTCTTTAAATCAACCTGATTACCATTCTGCAACTCCCTGGGAATACTTTCTACCAAAGATATCTTAGTCTGGAGTGAATCTGTTTCCAAGCATAATTCTTATCAGATACCCATGGAATGGCTGCGTCTTTGCTCTTTGGGAGACCAGGAATAGTTCTTTATAGGTAGAGAGTAGAGAATGGGTAAGGTTGTAATCACCCTCTGGGAAAAGACATTGCTGGCTCATTGAGCACATATCTGATGAAGTTAAAACCAAAGCCAGATATTTCATTTAGGTTACTAAAAGTTATTGACAAAACTTTATATAAAAGAATATTTTCAAATGCTAAATTATGTTGACATTGGGCCAAATGCTAAGAGATGGAGAGTTTTTCTAACACTAAGGGAAAAAAATGAGTCTCTCAGTGGATGAAGTCAGAAGAGTAATAAAATCAAATAGTTCAGAAAACCTCTTTTTAAAAAAAAAAGAAAAGAAAACCTCTTTTTTTTTATTGTTGTTGCAGTTTTGGCTGAGGCTGGGTTCGAACCTAAGCCACAGGCACCACCCCAGGTAACCTCTTAATTTTACATAGGTAATCAGGAAATAGGTTTGAACAGTGAAATTTCCAGACTGGGAAGGAACAAAACTCCACCAAGTGGCTAATATGGTAAAGCTAAATGATGAAAATCTCTCAAGGTAGTGCACAGAAAAGAGAGTTGAGTGTAAGTGACTTAGGAAAAGTACTTTTAAAAAAAGAAACCACAGACTATATTTTTAATAGACTGAATTCTATTTAATCCAGGTTCTGTCAACACTTTCATAAGACTATTCCTGAAGGTCACTATTACCTCTGTGTTCTGCAAAAACATTAGCAAACTCAATTGTATCAGGAACCAAACTCTATCCTTTTCATTCTCCCTGCCACACCCTGGGATCACCTTTGTATTTTCCATTGCAATTCCTAGTAATGCCATCTTTTCACTGCTTGGGCTCATTACCTTGTAGTCATTCATTTCTTTAGTCATTCATTCAGCACATACTTATTAGTAGCTGCAGTGTACCAAGCCCTGTACTAAATGCTGGGCACACCGTAGGGAGTGAGAGAAATGTGGTTTCTGCATTCACAGAGCTAAGAGTTTCACAGTGATCATTCATGGCACTTCCTCTCAATGTGTGGAGACGACTGCTAAGTTCATCTTCTCACTCGGGATCTCTCAGTTAAATGCACCACAGTGTGTTCCAGATAATAGTTGTGTCTATATCTTCTGTTAGATTAGGAGCAGCACTCATTTATTACCTGTTACTCTTTCTACCTTCCACACTTTTATTTATATGTTTTATGCTTCCTAGTTTTAGGATAGACTTATGTGATTTCCTAACTATACAGACAGAAAGAGAGACAGACGCGCATGCGCGTACACACACACACACACGCAAACACACCTACCCAACAAACCAGACAACCAACAAGACTTTCTTCAGGCACCGTCATTCAAAGCAGATGATCAGTGCCTATAACTACACTTGTCCTTTCTGAGTTCATAGCTCAATGGCTCCCTCCACGTTTGTCAGCTCTTTCTGGAGACTGAAAATCATATCTACCTTCTTTCTTTCATTCTGAGAATTATTGTCAGAAGTCTCTCATCTTAATTATGTAAGTTTTTCTTATTGTTGCTTTTGAAAAGAAAAAAGTAACTTTTATCTATAAAACTTTAGGGATTTCTGCTAGAAAGATAGCAAAAGACATAAGAAAGGGCTAATAAATATGTATTAAACTTTTCAGATGATCTTAATGATATCAATAAAATCTGGAAAATAGCAAAATTAATTGCTTCATGGCAAATGTTTGACACATAAACAATAAGCATGATTGAGTACTTCTCTGTACCTGGCACTGAGCCAAGTCTTTTATATGGAGTAAATTACTAGAGTCACAACAATTCTGAGACAGGTACTTTTATTACTTCTATTTCATAGTAGATTAAGACTCTGAGGCTCAAAGCCATTGAATAATTTGTTCATAGCTGTACTATGATGAGTCTGAGATTTAAGTGAAGGACAACAGTTGTATCAAAGTAACAAATATAATAACTTCTTCCTTCCCTCTCGTCCTTCCTTCTTTCCTTCCTTCCTTTCCTTCTTTTCCTTCCTTTTTTATTTTTTAATATGGATAACTTAAAACAGGTGTAGGGAACAAGAATGTATGACTGCATTGGCATGCTGCTATAGAGAATTAATTTACCATAGCAGATTTAATTTTATAAAATAACTGTGCTTAAGGTAATAATATTAATGTTGTATTATCACACACAATTCCTATTTAGTGAACAGTAGTGGCTGACTAAATTTAGGTTGTTAAATTTTACTCTGCATGTTGTAGAGTAGACAAAAACTTTATCTTATATATAAGTTGCTTAATGGAATTGAATTTAGCTATTTTATTTTCTACAGTATTTGGTACTAGATTAGAAAAATTATTCCTACTCAAAATTCATAGTGCATTTGTAGAACTTTTCTTTTAAACTTGCAACTGTGAAAAACTTTAGAGGCACATTTGCTCAGAAAAGAGCAATTGGTCTTTGAATATACATACATACATATATATATATCCATTTACATTTCCTACTGCGAGTCATTTGCATTGACATGTTTTAGCTATTGAGTCGTGCTCTTAAAATGTCAAAGGCAATTATCATAGTTAGCAATGACTGGAAAAACTTTTCTCCAAATATTTTCCTGAGGAAAGAAGAGATTGTTTCCGCTTCGTTTGTGCTCAGTAGCCAGCAGCTTCCCGGTTGGGGAGCTGTACCCTAGTCTTCTCACAGCCCTCCCATGGTGGAGTTGTAGATGGTTGCTTTTCAGAGTCTTCCCTGGTGGTCTCCATCTTACACCTGCTCAAGAGGCATGCAAGGCTCTGGAAGGCTGAGCCAAGAACTGGAGAGAGACTTGCTTCCATCTCAGTTCTGTGACTGCCCAACACGCTCCTAAAACAGAATCCACCTTCATGAGATCTTTTAGACTGAGAATGTTTGGGAGTTGGCTAGAACCCCCGCCCCTTCAAAGCTGTTTCTCTAGACTAAAAAGAGCCTGGTTTGTTTCCGTTTGTCTGTTTTATTTTTTAACTGCAGACTATCATAGGGTTTTTACTCAGTACTTATTTTGATTTAATAATACCTTATAGGTTTAGTAATTTCTGGCTTTACGAGCACATACACTTACCCTATTTTATCTGTTCCCTAAGTCCATGAGTGAGGAGAAGAACTTTTATTAGATGAGAAAGTATAGCCTCAGAAAAGTTCAGGGACTCATGCAATGACATAAGTAGTTGGCAAAAGAATAAGAACACCAGACTTAAGAGTTCGTGACTGTTGGTCCACGCCTCTTGAGACTAGACCATGCTGTTCATATAAAATGTTCTCAAAATAGCACTTTCTGTGAATTCCTCCCTTACATTAATTTGAGTTTCTGAGACTTTGCTGTATTGTCAGCCCTCGACTTTTGCTCAAGTGATGTTGAACCCTGCAATTCATTTTGACTTCTGGGACACAGTGATTCTAGCAGTTGCTAAAAGTATGCTGGGCCATAAAGGCAATGTCTTAATGATTTAAGACAAGAATCCTTTATTCCTGAAATAACTCTGCTCACTAATGTGATCAGGGAGCTCAATTTCAGTTTGACAGAGGTTTCAAAATAGAACTTCAGGAGGGAAAACTGCAATTAGATATTCATGGGTAATATTCTTAAGTTTGTGAAGGAGAATGTTAATGAAGAGGAATATTGATTTTATTTTAGTTTAATTATACTACATTTGATGTTATATCTACCTGAGATTATAAAGAACTATATTGTCATTACTTTGCCTTTTCTTCTTGTTTAATACCTGCTGTGAATAAAGGTGGGGAACTTTTTGCAATCTGTGGCAGACATAGCATTAAATGTAATATGCCTGTTGTGAGTAAGCAAATAAAATCCTTAGCTCAATTCCTTGTACTAGTACTTAGTTGCAAAATAATATAGTCTCACCTTCTTACCTAAGGAGGCTCCCTTTTAAAGACCTCTGTGAGATCAGGAAATGAGTAAAACAAAATATCGGAAAAATAGCCCAGTCATTCAAATCTAAATTGTTAGCTTCCTTTTCAAAGTCTTTTGCAATTTTTTTCTTTGTCCAGGTATTTGGAGATTAAGTATTTCCATTTGGTGGAGGACAGCTGTTGTCAGTAGTGAATTAAAGGAGTGATAGAAACTATTTGAAAGCTGATTCTAGACGGCAATAGAAACTAACCTGGGACATGGCCCTGTTGTTTTCCTGTTACCAAATGATGTGGATAATAACAATCATTTTGATAACCTCCATTTTCTTGGAAAATGACTGAATTGAAAATATAAGCTTGGAAATTACAGAGTGCTATGTTAAAGCCTTTGTGGGAAAAACTTGTGTAACAGTTGATTTTCCTTCCCCTTTGCTGTCGTCCAGGTCCAGTTTTAGGTTTGGTAAGAGAGGCTGCGCTGAAAACGTTCATTTCCACTTCCCCGCTCGCTCCCACTGCACCCCCGCCCCTGCCAGTGACCTGGAGAGACTTAGATGCTCTCCTTGGATGATCTTTGCTTTGCTCAGTGTGCCTCAGGGGAGATTGCTGTGGGCACCCACAGGTGTTTCTCACCTCGCCTTCTGGTACCTACGAGGCAGATATTATCCTCCATCCCCTTCTAATTAGACCCCTGAGAGAGGATGTCTACTCTCTGCCCCTTTCAGTTTGAGGCCAGATAGATTTTGCTTTGTATTCCAGTGCTCTTTCAATGGCCTCGTCATCAAAATATCTCCTTCTAAAGGAGGTTCTAGTCCTCGCTACGGGTGGATGAGTCTGGAGGACATTCTGCTGAGTGGAACAAAACAGCCACAAAAAGGCAGATACTGAATAAGTCCACTTCTGTGAGGTCCCTGGAGCACTCACATTCATGGAAGCAGAAGAATGGTGATCACCAGGGGCTGGGGGGAGAGGAGAGTGGAAAGTTGGGGATTAATGGATATGAAGTTTTGGTTTTGCCAGATGAAAAGAGTTCTGGAGATGGAAATGGCGATGACCACAAAACAGCGTGAATGTACTTAAGGCTTCTCAACTGCACACTTAAAAATGGTCAAGATGGTGGGTAACATGTATGCATGTGTATTTTACCATAGTAAAAAATAATCTTTTAGAAAAGTCTGTACTGTCATTCTATCTACTGTGTCTAGAATTTTTCTCTCCCCAACTAGATAATCTCTCCTGTGGTAATGATCACTTATAAAACATTCTACCAGGTGCTCCAGTACAAAATTTCCATTCCCTGTCCACACAGCCAATCTGTCCTTACATCTTGGTGGCCTTACTCCCCCAATATATCTCTACTTCATCTGCTGCTCTCAGTCTCTGCCACTGTGGTTATAGGTCTTCTTATTTCCCCTGGAACAGTCTCCTGACTGGACTCCAACCATGTCCTTTCCAGCCTTTCTCTCTGTCTTGCATCTGTGTGAATTGTTCTTCCTCCATTATTTCTCTAGGTTGGGCTTCTCATCTTCTGGGTCTGCCTGCGAAAGTCGTATCCCAGAAAGGGTCCTTTTCACCATCTGTGTCAACATGTCCTCTCCCGCCCCCCACCCCCAGCTGAGCCTCAGTTATTCTCCATCTCACCTCACTGTTTATAAGTATACTTACCCTACCATGTCAGACCCTTCTATTGTTTGTTCTATTGTTGACTTCCTTTTCCAGGAGAATACAAACTCCATGACAGCAGGGATCTCTTAATATTTCCTGCTCTCTCCCTAGGATCCTGGCATAGGGTAGAGAACATGGTACACATTTAATGAATTGAGTGAATGAGCAAAAATATGTATGTATTTGTATAACTTTGCTCATTTTCACAGTTGAAAAATCATTTTTAAAGTGTCTTGGATGTGTTACATCATTCATCACAAGATTGTGAAAATACGAACTTGAAGAAATTGTGTATTTGTGGTTTGCCTCAAAAGTATTTCAAAATATAATGATCTCAATAATTTATAATACAAATGAGGAATTGTGCTTTAAGAAAGCAACCTAGGACCAGCCACCTGCCAGTTGGGGTGCCTCAGAGTACTGTGTTTGTCCACCACATGACCACATTGACTTTTTCTGTGAAATTGGGGTGATAAAACTTGTTTCATCCACTTTAGAGTAGTTATGAAGTGTATGTTTTCCCCTTTATGGTTTTAGAATGCTTTGACATTTACAAAATGTTTTCTCATTCATGCTTCATAGTAAGCCGGTGAGTAGGTCTGAGGTGCCTTTCTTAGAGGAGGACCCTCATTTCCAACACCCCAGACCTAGTGAGTGGCGAGGTGGGGCCCCTGATGAGGCCCAGAGCTATCTTTAGCATGGTGCTGCCTTGTCACTGTACCACAGATGGGGACAGGGACCAGTTCAAACATTCTAAAGGTACATGAAAGTATAAACTCTTATTGTGGTTTTTGATCATAATGAGTTTTACCTAAATAAGTTTGCTGCATTTTCTAACATGATTTGATTAAGCACTTAGGTGCTATACAAAAATAATCACACAAAAACCCACTCCACGTCATTTTTTTTTGCAGTAGCAGTTATTTAATTCCAAAATTGTATATTTTGCTTGAATGTAAGCACTTGAAATAATCTAACTTTCTGAATATAACTGTCTTTTTCTGCTTGCCTTGGATGAACATGCTTTTAGTCATGGGAAGATATTTACCATGGGATGTTTGTGATTAGAAATGTTGATTCCCATGTACAGAGACTATCTGCTTCTTCTAAGTTGGGTAAAGGTGCTAAAAAATGTGATACATATAAGGAAAGTTATATACTGTATGTATGTGTTTATGCATATATCAGTATGTGTATATATATGTGTGTGTATAGACATATATGTATACGTGTATATATTTTATGTGTGATGGTATATACGTGTATGTATGTTTATGTAATATTTATATATACACACACTCGTGTGCATCTATACATTTATATTCATATACAGAGGATGCCAGAAAATGTATGCACATTTTAAAAAAGGAAAACATCTATTAAAATTGGAATGCTCAATATACTGATGATGTTTATTATTTTATACAATGCACCTTATATCTCTTGTAATTGCAGAAGGCAAATGTGACTTCTTGAGTATTACAGTTTTTTTTTTTTTGGCAGTTTTTGGCTGGGGCTGGGTTTGAACCCACCACCTCTGGTAAATGGGGCTGGTGCCCTACTCCTTTGAGCCACAGGCGCTGCCCAAGTATTACAGTCTTAATTCAGTGTTTTCCTTTCTTAAAATGTATATACACATTTTGGCACCCTCTGTATGCATATTATGTGTGTACATATACACATTTGATTCATATATATACATATATATGTTTTGCCTCCTGACAGTGAGCTGAGCAAATTGGCTATTTTTCTTGCAGCATCACCTTTCGTATGCCCATGAAAACAGATGAAATCCTCTAGAATATTTTCCCTTTGCAAAAAACAAAGGAGAGCTGGCTCAGAGCACACAGAATACAAGCTCCCTCGGCTGCGGTTCACGGTCCGAGAAAGGTGAATCTTGGGATTTCATTAGCATTTGCCCTACTGGGTCTCCTCTACCGGCAGAAATTCTGGAAGACACAGCATATGTGATTCTAGGCAATGACTGAATGTTTTTAACTTGCCCCTGGTATCTTTTCTCCTGCTGAGACTTCTGGCTCAAGTTTAAACTTTGACTCTGCATTGTTATGCACCTGGTGTCTGTTCTGCCATCAGGTCGTGAAAGTTTGATGTGATTCAAAGTAATGTCTGGATGCCTTTCCACTGAGGAGACCTTTGTGTGTACGATAAAACAACCAGGACTTAAAGCCTTATGGAAAGATACTTGAAAATACAAGTAAATTGTGTACATCAGGGTCACTATTTTCTATTTTTTTGACTCTGTGGGTAGATGGGTAGAATGCTTCTCTGGGGGAAAGCTATGCTATTTTTCCCCTGGAATGTTCCTTCAACTATCTATTTCTAATCAGACTCTCTGATAAATAATAGTTGTCCTGCTTTTAGGTCTATGTGTGAGCACTCATAACTCTCAGCGTGTGGTTTTTACCTTTATGCACAATGGGTGGATGGAGCATTTTTAAATTTTATTGTCCTTCAGATGCCGCCGGTGATGATGCTGGCCAGAAGGGTGGATGTGATGGAGGAGGCTGCTGCACGATTAACAGTTTGTGCGATGTAATTTGCTATGAACACTGTTTCTCGGTTTGTGGCACAGGACTGTGTTAGCTGTGAACAGATCTGATTCACTGGGGGCCAGGCTTTCCTTCTCATAACCCATTCAGGCCCGTTGCCACGAGTGAGGCATCCTAACACATGTCCTCCACCTTGGTGGCGGCCGCGCTCCTTAACAGCATTTTGCAAGTAAAGACATGCCCTTTGAGGTTGTGTTTTGCAGTATGCCTCTGAAAAACTTTCCTGCTGTGTTTGGTACTTGTCAGAACTCTGTTTACCTTGCTGCACCTTTTATGATACCACATTTCTAGCCCATACCTGTTGAAGAATATAGATTGCAAAGCCTCCACAGTTAACCCCCTCCCTACATTGACCTCCTTAAGTTGACCTAATTTTCATAGACTGGGCGTACACCACATGTGCATGCCAGTATAGTAGCCTTGTTCCTTATGCTGACTGCTTCCATCTGTTGAGGCTTGTTATAGTCCCTTGGGTGGTCAACTAACAAGGGTGGTCCCTTAGGTTCTCGTGTGTGTGTGTGTGTGTGTGTGTATAATACTCAAGTCACACTTTTGACTTTTTCAATTACAAGTGCTCAAACAGGGCTTGTATTCATCTTTTGTTATCAGTATATATTGAGTACTATAATTTTAGTATAGTTTTTTTCTTTCTTAAAATGTATATATATATTTTTTGGCAACCTCTCTTTATATATACTGAGAATACCACTTCCAAGCTGATCAAATGATTAATCACATAAATATTAATAGTTGTCATTTATTGAGGACCTTTTAAGTCCTGTGTATCTTATCTATGCTGTCTCATTTATTTTTTGGCCAGAAAGGTAAGGTGTTATTGCCATTTTATAGATGAGGAAATTGAGACTCAGAGTATAAAGCAGTTTGCCTAAGATTTCCCAGTTAGTAAGTGGCAAAGCCAGTTCAAGACCCCAATCTCTCTGACTCCAAAGCTTTTTCATGTTGTGACCACAGTGCTCTATGGCTTCTTGCTGGGTTTTATAATAGGTTCTGGCACTGGATTGTTGATCCAATGACTCTTCTTGGTGAAGCATGACCGAGTGACTCTATGGCCAATTTTTGAGACTCTAAACATATTATTAATGGCAGATCTCAACCACCTTGATGTGCCGTGGATTTGACAACAATAACTACCCCTTGATTGGCAGATCAATGCCATATTGGTGTTCCATTCTATCTGCAATCCTGTGACGGACAGGGTAGCTATTCTGACTTGGCTTGCTACTTCTTCATCTATCAGATGCTTTCCCAGAGCTTGCTACCCAAGGAGCAGAATTCAGTGATAATTTCTTTTTATCCACTGACAATGAATCCCTGTATATGAGTTTATAATCTTCTAAGGAAAAGTTGGTGTCTATATTGGTTCTCTTTGGGTAACTATCAAATTTTAGCCATTCAAGTTCTAATCATTTGACTTGTAAAGTGATGCTGGTTATACACACAATTACTTATGGTATATTGGTGCAGAAAACAGGTGTATGCCTATTTCCTGGTGTGTCCCCTCTTCCCTCATAGCCCTGGGGTCGTGATCTGGCCTATTTCCCTGGGGGGTGATCACTTAAGTACTATCACAAGTAATGATTACCATGAAATATTCTGTTTTATTTAACAAACCAAACAGAACTTAACAGAGTTTGATATCTGGGTATATTGTATGTTTTCATAGTGATTTTTAGATAAAGTTGAATATTAGTCTTCTTTATAATTTATATACAGTATAACCTTGTTTTTGTTTCAAAATCAGAGTAAAATTTCTAGAAAATGAAGTAAAATCTTGGTCAAGTTTTTAATTTTCTTGGCCATTTTCCTCATCAGTAAAACAGAGATAATATACATGATTCCTCATTTACATATTGTTAATGAAAGGGACTATACATAAAGTGCCCTTTGGTGATGTCTGACATATTAGTCCCAGAACTTCTTTTCCTTATTAACTGTGAATTATTGCAAAGTAATTCTTAACCCATATTTTTGCATTTTGTTTTACTCTTATAGTTATCGATATGTAATTGCTATTGATATCAGATAACTACATTTAAGATTTTTTAGTCATACTTGGAAGAGTTGGCTAAAGTACATATAAGTGTGTAGGTTACTTGCATGTAAATTTAAAAACTTTCTCTAAATATGCTATTTCATATTTCATTTAATTTTTGACACAAATACTAAGATCAATATTGTCACATTATAACAAATATGTGGCTATCGCCAGCAACAATAAGCTTTTAAATCAGGGTATTTATACTCCCTTTTTTTGAAGGAATAATTTTAATTAAGCAGAAGTGGGAAATGCATTTCAGTTCATTTTTCCTCATCTACAATTTTCTATAAATAAAATTTCATGACTTGATTAAGTCTATAGGAATTATAGGGCTATAAAATAAATGAAAATTGATTACTCTTATTATTTTAATTTTAATGCTCCCTTCTGTTCATAGTTTCATTGAGTTTTCTTTCAGAGGAGCTGTGAACTGTAGTCTCAAAAATTCGAAACAGAGGTAGTGAGCAGAGGCCAAACACAAGATGGGGAATTAACAGGGGTTCATAACAGAGTTGATAGTAGAAGATTCAAATGGCATGCCACTTAATAAGGAATATAAACTCCTGGATTATTCACCTGTTATTTTTCAGGTGAGCACCTTCCACTAGGAAAGGTAACGATTACAGTCTCTTGGCTTTAACTTCTTTCTAGAAAGGAGCGCAGGCCTATCTTTCCACAGAGTTATTTGACATGGATTTTGTCTACCAGGTCCTCATCTGGAGGTCTGTACTTCCTTCTTCCCATTCCCAAGACAGTTAGTATCATCTCCAAGTCCAGGAACCACTCAACTTTTGCTGTGGCAATAACTCTCCAGTCCCAGTGTCTTGTACCAGCAATAATTTGCTTCTTGCTCATGTTACTTGTGGCTGTGACTTCTCCGTGGGTGGCTGGATAATTGCCTTCATGTTATCACCTTGTACCCAGACTGAGAGGAGCCGCTCCACACTCACCGCAGCAAATGTGAGCCCAAGAAACTGAATCAACTAGGCAGTCAGAGGTAAAGCCAGGGTGCAACCTGAAGGTCATCATGTTTGCTCACTGGCCATTGGCAGAAAAAAGTCATGTGGGCAGTCCCACGGGGTAGGGACAGGGCAGGGGCCAGGGCAGGACTACATAAGCAGTTATGCAACTCTCCCCTTGTTGACTCAGATCTTCTGGATCCAGCTACATTTTAGGGAAGAAATAAGATGATAAACGTTCATAATATATTGTGAATTCCCCCACTTGGCATTTACTGAAACACATAGTAGGCTATAAGGGCTATAAACATGAATGGAGTAGGGCACAGTAACTCATACGGACAACCCCAGTACTTTGGGAGCTCCAGGTGGGAGGATCACGTAAGTTCGAGAGTTTGAGAACAGCCTGAGCAAGTGCAAAATCCTATCTCTTTCCAAAATGGAAAAAATTAACTGGGCATGGTGGTGGACACCTCTAGTCCTAGCTGCTTAGCTGGATAAACTGGGAGTTGGAGGTTGTAGTGAGCTGTGGTCACACCACTGCTTTCCAGTCTGGACAACAGAATGAGTCCCTGTCTCATAAAAAAGAAAAATTATAAAGAAACAGTTCAAAGTTGATGTCCAGATGAAACTTACACGGTGTTTTATAGGATCATTATGTTTGCAAGTAACTAAAACATATCTAGCCATTCATTTGTTAATTTGTACAGTGAATACTTACACATATTTACTGTGTTCCAAGTACTGTTTTAGATGCTGCCTCCTTAACTTGGTACTCACTCTCCTTCAGTCCCACAGCATCAGTTACCACCTGCAGGATTCATTCTTAGCACAGACTCTGTCCTGAGCTGCATATTAACTGTCTTCCAGATGTAGACCCACACTTTTATTGGTTTATATGCCTCTAGGACCTCATGTCAAAACTGAATTCCTTTTGCCTCTCGAACCTCCTCTCCTAATGGGCTTTTCACTCATTCAGGTGATCAGTTATTTCCTCATTAATTTACGCATTTGATAGATGTTCACTGGGTTGTCACCATGTGGTGGGTGCTGCTCAGGATGTTGGAGGCTCAGCAATGAACACAGCAAGGCTCTTGCTTTCATAAAGCTTACACTGCAGAACTGAGTAGAGAGCAAAAAACATGGGCTAACGAAGAAAGGAAGTATAGATAGTGAGTGAGAAATAATACAAAATAAAAATAAAAGATAGGGTGGTCAAAGAAAGCCATATGGGGAGGTGGCAGTGCATTAGGGACCTGAATGAGACGAAGGAACTGGGGATGTGAAGCTCTGGGGAGATGACTTTAGGTTCAGGGAGGAGTGAGTGAAAGCACTAGAAGGTGGGGACAAGCTCAGGAACACAGAGAGGGCCAGTCTGGTGAGTGACACAAGGTGGGTGGGATTGGTGAGGTGGTTGGGACCCAGACAAACTGGGCTCTGAAGGCTGTGACACACGTGGTCCAGGAATGATGAGAAGCTATGAGGCTCCATCATCAAGTCAGAAGCCTGGTTGTTATTATTGGTTCCACTCTTTCCCTTTTTCCTATATCCATTCAATCTCAGTGATACTCTCATTTTATTTCTAAAAATGTCTCAGTTCCATCCACTTTGCTACATTCCCACTCACACATCCCCAGTCCACTTCCTCATCATTCTGAGTGGCTTCCAGCTGGTCTTTTTGCCTCTAGACTTTCCTGCTTCCAGCCTGGAAACACTTCCTCTGACTCACTGTCAGAGTGATGTTTCTGAAATGCACCTTCAATCAAGTCAATTCCAGCTTAGAGACCTTCAGTGCTTCCAATTGCCTTGCTCCAACTGTTCCATCCTCTGCCATCCTTGACGCACACATGTGAGAGCTCTACCTTGCAGCCCTACTATGGTGCACACTTATAGTTCTCTGAATGTGTCATGGCCTTGCTTGCTGCAGCCCCTGTGCATTATGTTTCTTCCCCATTCCCATAGCTGGATAGCTTCAATTACTCTTCCAGGTCCTACTGGAAGTGCTGCTTTTCTTCCCTAACAGCCCAGTCTGTTTTAATTACATCTTTTTATTTTTATTTATTTATTTATTTATTTTAATAATTTTATTGAATCATAATTATGTACATTGGTGCAATCACAGGGCACGATTCATATACATTCAGAAATATTTTGATCATACTGTTACAGATATCCTTCATGGCTTTTCCTTGATCACTATATAAAGACATTAATACTC
>CAUYON010054343.1:0-32186 GCA_963573935.1 Arctocebus calabarensis
TGATACACAGTAAAACAGCGAGACTAGAACCAGACTTCTGACATCCTAATCTCAAGGAAAGAGAATATTGCAGATAGCTACCTATAAGATTACCTTTATCAGAAGAACCAATGTGAAATCAGAGAAGCAATGCAGGACACTCAGCTTAGAGAAAACAAAAAGGTGACAGATCAATAACTTTTGATAAGAAATGAAGTATAGAGCATTGGGGCACAACACTCAGCCCACAAGGACTGTGACCAGTGTCCTTGTAAGAGGCCTCTTCACACTACTGCCAACTTGGCTATAGACTAGGGTCCTGCCTACAGTCTATGCAAAGTCATTGCAATAAGTTAAAGACACAGTGACAAGCAATTTCAAAAGCCATGTTGAGGTTTTCTTTTCATGACACTAGATCAGCATGAAATGCAGAATTGTTTCACTAGCTTTTACATCATCTTCACTGGGCTAAAAAGGGAACAGACTCCCCTTAACCACACCAAGCAACTAGAAGACTAGCAACCCACTGTACAGTGAAAGAGGAATTGAACATGAGAATTGGTGGAGGAGCTATAGTCTTTGACATATGAGCCTTTGCACAACTGTTTTACTAGCTTTTAGGAGAAAAGAGATAACTGAGTGCTCCCTGGTGTGCTGGACATTATCCCACAAGACCTGTCATTCACACTATTACTAGCCTGTGGAACAAGCCAACACTTGGTTGGATCCAACTATGCCATTCACTTCCCAAACACATTTCATATGCTGACACAGATCTGATTCTCCAGGTAAGATTATCCCTACTACTCTGAGATCCCTGATTCCTTTTCTAGGGTTCTGATCAGAAAGCCTTCTCCTCATTTATTCTCAGTCTAAGTACTGACGTGATCAATGGGATTGCCTTTGGAAGTATAGTCCATGTCAGAATGAGATTCCAGTTTCCCTTAGACAACATCTGGCAGGCTCTATTACTTATGCAGATTATGAAAGAAGTCCAATGGCCTATCAGGGACTTCAAATCCTGAAGCCACTAGGACACTGGGACCTTATTAGAGAAGAACCCATAATCCAGAAACCCATAACTACTGTCCAGACAGCATCATCCAAATTACTTTCACTTCTCTGTGGGAGACCCCATGTAAAGCAAGTCACATAAAATCAGCCTCAGGAAAAAGGGTCACACCTAGCCACAAATAAAATATCCTACAGCTATCTTCTGAACATCTCCACATCCAGGACAAATGGAATCCAGCATAGGCTTTAACAGGGGCAATTATAAGTAGACATGACATTTGAAAATCTCATTACAAGCTTAGAGTGCACACATCTTTTCTCTGCCCTCTTGATATGGAAGAAAAGAAAAACATGATTTAAGTAACTCCCCTAATTCTAAACAACAGAAGAGTTTCGGACAAAAGGGCAGGCATCCTGAAAATCTATTAGCATTGAGTTAAGAAAAGGGGAGGTTTTAGATGACAAGAAAGCAGAAAATAACCTGGTGACATAAGAAATTAAATATATCAATGCCCATGAGAAGTCACAGTAAATTTACAGTAGTGAATTCTAACTATAAGGAAATTGTTCCAAAGACAAATTAAATTCATAACATGGATATTAAATAGGATTAATGGAATTTATAAAGAAAGTTAAAATCTTGAGGAGGAGTCAAATGGCCAAATAGAAACAGCTTTCACCAGAGGTTCCTGTCTAGAGGAGAAATATTGGACTGAAGTTGCCTGAGAGAAGCCTAAAGTGGGGAGCTGATCAGAAAAAAAAGAAAATGAGGTACACATTATCTATGCTGAGCCAAATGTCATGAATAAAAAAGAGGAATAATGACACAGAGATCATGCAAGGAGCACAGAGCCAAATGACGGGAGAAATCTCCCACAAAATGGGAGCTCTGTGGTGGACTTCCTCTGAGCAGACACCAGCAAGTAGGGGACATAAATCTTCTCTCTTCTTACCCTACAGGAGATTGCAGTTAAGTTCCTATCCTACTTTACCAGTGAGGACCCTCCATGGAGCCTAGGCTCCCTGGCACAATAGTGACGAACTATTTTCTTGAAATCCTGGGCATATGGCTCCCCCCTCCTCCATTCTATTTCCATGAGGTCAGAGTGTTTGGATAATTCACTTAGAGGCCTACATATTTCCTGGTGTGCTGAGCTGCAGTGGAAACCAGTGCCACGGTCTTAATGTTGGTCAGGAAAAGTGCAAACTACTCTAGATCTTCAGGAATTCTCAGGCCGATCTGTGTAAGGATTGGTGATTTGGACCCACCAGACCCACCTTGAACTTGTCTGAGAGGGCAGTGCCTAGTGTCTGTATGTGTTTGACAGGAAGTCTGGTCCAGTGCTCTCCCTACAAGGGCAGAGTTCTATTGAGCTCAATGGAGAGTACAATAACCATTGCCTGAGTTAATATGATGGGCACTCTGGGCTCCTACTATCCACTGGGTGGAGGCTCACTGAGCATGTTTGATGAAGTGGTGCCCACTACCTGAGTGATTTTGACTGGAACTGGGGCCAGCACTATTTGCTGTGTAGCAGCCCTCTGAACTCAATTGGAAGTACAGTGCTAATTGCTTGAATAATTTTGAGTGGAGTTCTGGGACACTGATCTTATTGGGTGCTGGTCCTCTAATTTTGACCTGATGAGCAGTGACCAGTGCCTCAGTGACTTTGACTAGAACTCTTGGCCAGCGTTGT
This sequence comes from Arctocebus calabarensis, assembly GCA_963573935.1. Classification (NCBI taxonomy): domain Eukaryota; kingdom Metazoa; phylum Chordata; class Mammalia; order Primates; family Lorisidae; genus Arctocebus; species Arctocebus calabarensis. The sequence continues at coordinate 2,691 of CAUYON010054343.1, forward strand.
CTGCCAGGAGGTTCTCTGAACTTTATTGGATTGGCAAGACCCACTGCCTCAGAAACTCTAATAGGAACTCTGAGCCAGTGCTATTCACTGGGAAGGCCTCTGAGTTAATTGGATGGTCAGTACACTTATGCCTGAGTGAGATGACTGGAACTCTGGGCCAGTGATATCCACTGATTCTTCTCCCCATGGAGCCAAACTCTAAAGATGCTATCTCATCACTTGTGTCGCTTTGGGGAAGCAGGAGAAGCCTCAAAACTATAAGGAGTGGATTTAGCATGTCTAGCAATGGATTACACTGCTTCAACTTACCCCAGTGGATGTGAGGGCACAGTAATCTGTATCATTTCCCAGCAGAGATGACAATATAACACTACCACTCCCTGGATTTTGTAGATGGTAGGTTTACTTCTAGACAGTTCCAGGCTATGCTGTCTTACCAACTTGGCCCTTAGAACCTCTGTATATAGCTCTCAGAGTGACCTCTATGAAACTGTAGCAGATAAGTCACAGGCACAAATTATAGCTCAGTGGAGAAAGGATGGTTATTTCAACTTCTGTGGGCATACCCTGTCTGTATCATCAAGTCATATTTAATTATTAAATAGGTTATAATTTACTAAAGGTCCCATACAAGAATATATGTCAACAGTTACTCCAGGACAATCTATCAATTCAAACACAAAAGTATAAGTGTTCCCTTTTCTCCGCATCCACCCCAACATTTCTGGTTTTGGGATTTTGTTATATGGGCTAATCTCACTGGAGTTAGATGATATCTCAAAGTAGTTTTGATTTGCATTTCTCTGATCATTAAGGATGGTGACCATTTTTTCATGTGTCTGTAGGCCATATACCTGTCTTCTTTAGAGAAGTTCCTCTTTAAGTCCTTTTCCCACCCTGAGATGGGATCACTTGCTCTTTTGCTGCCAATACGCTTGAGTTGTCTTTGAATTCTGGCTATTAAACCTTTGTCTGAGGCATAACCTGCAAATATTTTCTCCCATTCTGAGGGCTATTTGCCTGTATACTTACTTTGTTCTTAGCAGTGCAGAAGCTTTTTCGTTTGATCAGGTCCCAGTAGTATTTTTGATACTTTTGCTTGCCTAGGAAGTCCTCCTCATGAAAAATTCACCCAGGTCTATTCCTTTGAGAGTTTTCTCTGCACTTTCTTCTAGTATTTTTATAGTTTCATGTCTTAAGTTTAAATATTTGATCCAGTGAGAGTCTATCTTGGTTAATGGTGAAAAGTGTGGGTCCAGTTTCAGTCCTCTACAGGTTGCCAGCCAGTTTACCCAGCACCATTTGTTAAATAGGGAATCTTTTTCCCACTGAATGTTTTTAATTGGCTTGTCAAAGATCAAATAGTGGTAATTAGCTGGGTTTATCTCTTAGTTCTCTGTTCTGTTCCATTCATCTATCTCTCTTTTTTTGTGCCAGTACCATGTTGTTTTGATCACTATCCATTTATAGTAAAGTCTCAGATCTGGTAGTGTGATTCCTCCTGCTCTGTTTTTATTTCTGAGTAATGTCTTGGCTATTCGAGGTTTTTTCCAATTCCACATAAAATGAACTATTATTTTTTTCAAGGTCTTTAAAATGTGACAATGGAGCTCTAATAGGAATTGCATTAAAATTGTATATTTCTTTGGGTAGTATGGACATTTTAACAATGTTGATTCTTCCCAGCCATGAGCATGGTATGTTTTTTTACATTGCTGGAGGGAATGCAAACTAATACATTCCTCTTGGAAGATATTTGGAGAACTTAGAGATCTAAAAATAGATCTGCGATTCGATCCTATAATTCCTTTAAGGGTATATATCCAGAAAATCAAAAATCACATCATAATAAAGATAAACATTCTGGTACAGAGTATTTATTGCAACCCAATTCTTAATTGCTAAGTTGTGGAAGAAGCCCAAATGCCCATCAACCCATGAATGAATTAATAAATTGTGGTACATGTATACCATGGAATTCTATGCAGCCTTAAAGAAAGATAGAGACTTTACCTCTTTTGTGTTACATGGATGGAGCTGGAACATATTCTTCTTAGCAAAGAATCTCAAAAATGGAAGAAAAACTATCCAATGTACTCAGCCCTAATATGAAGCTAATTTTTAGCTTTCATGTGAAAGCTAAAACCCAATTACAGCATAAGAATACAGGGCAAAGGACAAGGGTGGGGAGGGGTCGGGAGAGGATGGGTGGAGGGAGGGAAATTGGTGGGATCACACGTACTGTGCATCTTAGAATGGTACTGGTGAAACTTATTAAATGTAGAATATCAATGTCTTCATATGGTGATTAAGAAAATGTCATGAAGGCTATGTTTCACAGTTCGAACAAAATATTTCAGATTGTGTATGAAGTCAGCATATTGTGCCCCATGATTGCACTAATGTACACAATTATGATTTAATAAAATTATTAAAAAAAAGGAGTTTTTTGGATTAAAGGAAGTAGCACAGATTTGTCATAGGGTAATATAAACCCTTAAATTTATCTGAAGAATCCTTTAGTCTATGAAGATGCAGACATTTCTGCATCCTTTTGGTTATTATTTCCTAATATAACCAGTAATCTCAAAATAACATTTTGCCAAACCAGAATTAACTTGTTCTACAAAGGCAATGAATGACAAATGTACCAATGACAGGGTGAACAACTTAATCAAAAGAGCAATTAGACATTTGTTGATAAGATGCATTAGGTGTTTCAAATATTCAGTAATAGATTTTATGTCCTAAGGTCTTCAAAATACAAAACCAGTAAGTACTCTATAATGATTACTTATTAATTCCATTGTGTTAGGATATTAAATCACAATTTAAGATGTCAATTCAAAATATACAATTTTATAGAAAGCAAAACATTAAAATGTAAATAAGCTATCTTTCCATATAGAGTCATAGGAATTAAAACTTGCTTTTGATTAAAACAAACAAAAAATATAAAAGTATAATTGAATATTGTATGAAAATAAGAAACTAAAAATACTCATGGGTAAATATAAGTAGGTTTCATAGAAGTACTGATTATGTTAGATATTTTTTCCTCCATTCTTGGGATACTTTACTCAGGAGAATATATTCCAGGTCCCTTGATGTAAACATCACAGAGATAAAGGCTCCATCTTCCTTTTAAGGCTGCATAGTATTCCATGGTGTATACATACCACAATTTATTAATCTTTTCATGGATCAATGGGCACTTGGGTTTTTCCATGACTTGGCTGTTATGAATTAAACCACAATTAATATTCTGGTGCAAATATCTTTTTTGCCAAGTGATCTTGGTGTTAGTCCCACTTTGTTATGAAAGATAGAACAAAACCATAGCTCAGGATTAAGGAGAAAAATTGTGTGTGATGGGGAGTTTTGATAGACGGAATAGAAAATGTGAAACCATACACATTGAGCATAGTGCAGGGGTGCAGGTCAAATCTGTCAAGTGTAGAACATAAATGTATTAACACAATAATAAAGTAAATTAGACAAAAGCTATGTTGATAGGTTTGATGTAAACATGTACAATTATACATAAAAAAATCAACATGTTGTACCCTACATATGCTTATATGCATTCATGATCTATGTGTATTTGACTTAATAAAAAAATATAAATAAAAATGAGGAGGAATCAGAACATCTTTGACAATGTGAAAAATCAGAGCAGATCAACTGCTCCAAGGCATTTCAAAGGCGATACATCAGAAAATATTATTCACAGATAAATTGCTGAAATGTGAGAAATAGAATTCAGAACATGGATGGCAGATAGTATGATTGGAATGGAGAAAAAGATGGAATTTGAAAACCAAAGGACAAGTTCAGAAATTGTCTCAAAAAAATCAATGCATTCATGGACTAAGTTACCAAGGATATGGACATAATGAGGAAAGATGTAGCAGACTTTAAGGAATTGAAAATGCATTTGAAGATGTTCATAACACAGTAGAGATCCTTAGAAATGGAGAATAATGGGGGGAAGAAAGATCTCATAAAATGAGGATAAAACTTTTGAAGAACTCCAAGCATTCAAAGAGCCAGGGAAAAGGAGCACAAGAGCAGAATATTCTCTGAGAGATTTATGGAATCATTGCAAAGAGAGAGGATACTTGAGTAGGGTGAGGTCTAGGAGAAACATGTCTTCTCAAAGACCACAATCATACATCTGTAGGATCCTCTCCATGGTGACTCAGCTTTGGGACTTTATAAAATGGAACATGGAAATCCAAGTTTTGGAAAAACCTGTAGTTCTGTAGGGGCTGAAAAAGTATCTCCCACTTGATTCATACTGGCCAATGAGAAGGGTAACTGTGGAATGGACCTTTTTGACTCATAAAAAGGGGAAGACCAAGTCATTCAGGGAGCAAGGCCATTTGGAATTCTTCTATACCATAAGCTCCTGGCTGGTGATTACAGCCTTTGCTCTTATAAATGTGAGGTTTGGGTGCTCTTTCTCTTTGTTGGGCCATGTCTTCCTTCAACACCAAAAAAATCAGCTATTTACACTATAGAAATTCCTGAAGGAGAAAGGGATGGTCCTTCGAGAACAAATTTTTTACTCCAACTCTTCTTAAAGGAGAACATCCCAAGTATTGTGAGAGACACAGGAACTCAGATATAGTTTCAGAACCCCAACATAACTCAATTCAAACAAAGAATCTCCTAGACACATGATAATTGATTTCACCAATGTTAGAATCAAAGTAGATATCCTGAAAGCAGCATCCCATAACACAATTATTACCTATAAAGGAAAAAAAAATCAGGATGACTACTGATTTTTCATCTGAAAATTTTAAATCCAGAAGAAAACAGTTATTGACTTTTAAAATTTTTCATCTCTGGAACTGATGCCTTGCTACATTTAGTTTCATTTGTGATGAAGAAATAATATTCTTTAATGATTGCCAAATTTTGCTGAAATTTGCCGTACCTTGACCAGCTCTAGAGGAAATATTCAGAACCATTTTTTTTCACAGCAAGAATCACAAAGGTCTAACATCAAGGAAACACACCCAGAAATTTGAGAACAAATCCTAGGTTCCACAATAGTGAAATAGATAAAAGTAAGTTCTGTCCTCTGAAAAGTGAGATAACCAAAATACAGTCATACTTATCAGTCCTTTCCATTAAGGAAAATGGTTTTAATTTTCCTTTCAAGTGTCATAGCTTGGCTGAATGTGAATATCTCAGGCCAAATATCTGTTATCTCCAAGGAACTCATTCACTCACAAAATTAAAACAAAACTCAGTGTTAGGGGATAGGCACAAGTAATGCATCAATTACTATGGAGGAAAAAAGCTGGATTTCAATCATATTTGCAGATAAAATTACATTTGAACCAACAATAATACATAAAGGAAGGATAGTCAGTATTCAATATGGGAAGAACACAACATGAAGATATTTCAATAACATTTATGCACCCTGTATGCCACTTATAAATTCTACTTAATTTATAAAATGAGCACTAACTTATCTGAATAATATTATAACTTTCTGCCTGTAAGAGTTGGTGATTTTAATGCATGATTGGTAATACTGGACAGATCTTCCATGCAAAACTATAAAAAGAAATAATGGAATTCATTATGACCCTAGAATAAATGGATTTTTTTTATAAATGGATCCAGACTTCGTGGCATTCACTGTGTTGATTATTTGTACACGTGGAATGTTTACATCTGACTAATTAACCTATCTTTCATCTCATTTTCTTAATTATAGTGTTAAGAAATTTGTGTTCAGTAGTTGATAGGTTAGACTTGTACACTTGCAAAATGCTCCATATGTGTGGTCCCTTCACTATCCCCCCCTCTATTGAGCCACACCCCACCATTTTCTTCCTCTTCCCCTTCTCTCCTTCATCCTGAGTTATATTTGCAATTCACCTCTCACATGACAGTGAGTGATTATAAATTACTTTTACATTAGTACTGAGTACAATGGATTTTTTTTTTCCATTTATGACAGACTTTACTAAGAATGTTTTCCAGTTCCATCATGGAAACATAAAAGAGGTAAAGTCTCCATCTTGTATTAATTCTGCATAGTACTCCATGGTATACATTTACCACAATTTATTAATCCATTCAGGGGTTGATTGGTACTTGGGCTTCCTTTATGACTTGGCAATAATGAATTGAGCTGCAATGAATAATCTGGTACAAATGTCATTGTTGCAAAGTTATTTTTGTTCCTTTGGATAACACCTAGTGGAGGAATTACAGGTCAATTTCTTCAAGTGTTTCCCTTGCACTTTCTCCTAGAATAATTATAGTTTCATGTTTTAAGTTTAAGTTTTTTATCCAGTGAGAACCAATTTTTGTTACAGGTGAAAGTTGTGGGTTCAGTTTCAGTCTTCTACAAGTCACCATCCAATTCACCCAGCACCATTTGTTAAATAGGGGATCTTTCCTCCAATTTATATTTTTGATTTGATCATCAAAATCAAATGATGACATGTGTGTGGCTTCCCCTCTTGTTTCTCAACCCTGTTCCATACATCTATCTCTTTATTTATGTGCCAGTACCATGGTGTTTGGATCACTATAGATTTACAGCATAAGCTGAAGTCTTGCAGCATGATTCCTCCTCATTTGTTTTTATTTCTGAATAATGTCTTGGCTATTTGAGGTATTTACTGTTTTCATATAAAATGCAGTACTAATTTTTCCATACCTTTAACATGTGACAGAGGTGATTTATTAGATTGCATTAATTCTGTAGATTGCTTTGGGTAGTGTGGACATTTTAACATTTTAAAATTCCACAGTGAATGCCAGAAATCCATTTGTTCTAGGGTCATAATGAATTGCATTCCATTTCCATGTTATGAAAAACATAACATTCTTTATGTTTTTCCATTTATGAGCATCTTCAGGAAGTTATTTTTTCAGAGTTTCATTATTCTCTTTATAGAGATCTTTCATATGCTTGGTTGGGTACACTTACAAATATTTCATCTTCTTTGGCCCTACTATAAAAGCAACAGAGTCCTTGATTGTTTTTTGAGCTTAACTGATGTTGCTTTATTCAAATGCTTCTCATAATGGAATATTGAATTTGTATCCTGAGGTGCAGTTGTCTTCCTTGATCACATCTAAGAGTTTTGTAGTTGAGTCCCTGGGGTATACCAGGTATAAGATATCATATATGAGGTGATATTCATATCATCTGTTATGAGTTAAAGTTTGACCTCTAATCCTTTATGGATACTCTTGATCACCCTATCTTGCCTGGTTGCAATGGCTAGGACTTCTATTACAATGTTTAAATAGAGTGGAGACAGTGGGCAAGCTTGCTTGGTTTCTGATGTGAGTGGAATTGTTTTTAATTTTACTCCATTCAATATAATAAAGGCTGTGGGTTTACTGTAGTAAGAAATGTTCTTTCTGTACCTGTTTTCTTAAGTGTTCTGATTGTGAAGTGTTCTGGCTATTATGAAAAGCTACTTCTGCATCAGTTGAGAGAATCATAGGATTTTTGTGTTTTATTTTATTTATGTGATGTAGTGTATCTATAGATTTATATAAGTGAACCAACCTGGAGATCCTGAGATAAAAACCAGCTTGGTCATGGTTTAAAATTTGTTGGATGTGCTACTGCATTCTGTTTGGTAGGATCTTACTGAATATTTTTGCACTAATAGTCATCAGAGATATTGGTATACAATTTTCTTGTCCGGTCTTTTCCTCATTTGGAGATCCTTATTTCTATTTCTCCATAGAAAACGTTGGGAAATACTCCTTTTTCTATTTTGGGAAAGGTTCAGGAATATCGTTACTAGTCCCTCTGTAGAAGTGGGAAGTGAACCCATGTCATCCCAGAGGTTTTTTTTAGGGAGATTTTAAATCATTAACACTAATTAACACTATTTCAGAACTTGATATAATCCTTTTTAATATTTCCACTTCTTTTTGGCTAAGTCTAGGAAGGTGGTGTACTTCCATATATTGGTCTATTTCCCTCTGTTGCCAGATTGCAATGACTAAGACTTCCATATTTGTGAGAATAGAATTTGTTACAATATTCACTAAGGACTTTCTGAGGTGTCTGTTGTTATCTCGCCTCTGTCATTTGTGATTGATGAAATTGGAGATTGTGCTCTTTTATTTTTTCATTAGGTTAGCCAAAGGTTAATCTGCTCTAATTTTTATTATTTCATTTCTGCTGCTGGGTTTGGGGTTGGAATGTTCTTCCATTTTCAGTTTGTTGAGATGTTCCATTAATTAAGTTGTTGAGTTTCTCTCTTTCCGTTCTATTAAGGAAAGCTTGCAACTGTATATATTTATCTCTTAGGATTGCCTTTGTGGTGTCCCAGAGATTTTTGTAGTTCAAGTTTTCATCATCATATTGAGGCAAAAATTTAGTAATTTCCTAGTTGATGTCATCTATGAACAAACTACCATTCAGCATAAGATTATTTAGTTTTCAGGTTTTTGTATGAGTATGAAGATACCTGCTTTTACCGAGTAGAACTTTTATTCCATGATGTTCTGAAAAGATATAAGGAATAATTTATATTCATTTTAATTTTCTGAGGTTAGAATTGTGACCTATAATATGATCATTTGGAGGATGTTCTGTGGGCTGATATGAAATGACTATCCTTCTCTTTCCTCAATTTTGTTGGTGAAAGCCTTCCTAGACTAGAATCCCAGAGTCCATGGGAAGAGATGCCAAACACTTCAAATTTTTAAAACTATGTGGAACAACCCCATCTCCACAACAACAAAAACCAAAAATGGATAAATATACCCAAGCATGATGGCACATGCTACACAGCTATAGTCACAGCTACACAGGAAGATGAGGCACGAAATTGTATTCACCCTAACTAGAATTGGGGTAGAGGGCCTTACAGTGAGTTAGGATGACACCAACATAGAGAAGGATGCCTGTATTATAAAAAACAAATAGAAAGTGGATTGATCTTGGTTTAACATAGTCAATTAGAGGCCACTATTTTCTATGGCACTCTTTCCCCAGGCTCACCATCTTCATTAAGGAGCCAAAATTGCTTTTACTATCATCTTTATTTAAAGAGAAAAACATTTGTTTTGAAAGCAACCATCATTTGCATGAAATCCTTACATTCAAAGTACTTTATGGGACAAGACAAAGCAATAGCTGTCACATGAAAACCAGACAGTTCTCAACCTTCACCTCTATTTCACTGATGCTCAAGACAAACAGATAAAGGCAGAGCTGAAAGGACCACACTCTTTCTTCCAACACAATTTCAGGTCTGTTCACCTTGAGGAAATTAGACTGCATTTTAAGTTTTCTATCCCCTTTGAAATGGCCTCTATAATGATATAGAGTACTATTAAAATGTATCCCAAAGGGCAGAGGCCACTACGAGTGGCTCATCTATGATTCAGAACCCCTCGTGCTACACAACATATGGCTCGCTGGAGTTTTCTTTTTTTTTTTTTTCTCCTTCCTTCCTTCTTTCCTTCCTTCATTCCTTTATTCGTTCTTTCCTTCCATCCTTTTTCCTTCCTATTTTACTTCCTACTCCTTCTTCCCTTTCTTCCTTTTTTCTTCTACTTTGGTAACACAAACAGGAGGAAAACCTTAGAAATGCAGATCACACTACCTACACCAAAGGTTTGAAGGACACACATATTTCAGTCTAAGTGAACTTTAGATCACAGTAGCAGCTTTATATAAGCAGCTGGGTTTTCTAAAACGGTCGAATGAAAATGAAGATCCATTTCACCTGTCTTTTTAACTTCTTATTTTATATAGCTGTTCCACAGAGGGCAAATCCATCCATAGATAAATTATAAGTCTGAATAAAACTCAAATCTCATGGGTGGGGGGAGACAATAGGAGAGGAGAAAGATCCCAGGTATTTACCCCTTCTAGTTCAGGAGAGATTAGCACCAAGGCATTTTCATAACTGATTCTCCTATAAATGGAAAAGGGTAAGAAATAAAGCTAAAACCATAAAGTGTGGACTGAAGTTATTTCTGGAATGGAAATTGAAGGGAGAGGCAAGAAGAGATTTTTGTCTAGATAATGATCTACACTACTTTAGAAATTCTTATTTCATCATCTTAGTGCACATTATTTTCATGTAAACACACATGAATCTACATAGGCCTGCCATTAAAACTGAACTTAATCTTTGTAAACAAACATCAGTGATGGGATGGAGACACTTGGCCATGTCTTTGTGGTTTTGGTACAGTTTTGTGGCATTTTAGGGGAATGAGGGTTTGTATGTAAAATCATAGGACCAATACAGAGGGATTCTAACTGGGTTTTCCTTGAAAAGGCATGGCATTTCCAAGGATGAAAAACAGCTTAGAGGTCATATGAGAGTTTAAGTTAATTCTTTATTGAGTTGAAGTGAGGCTGCTTAAAGGTATGTAATTTGTCACCATGAGGAAGTCTGTTCATGGAACATAAGCCAGCAGAGATGGCTCTAATTGTAGGTCTTTCTTGTATGTAGCCTTAGCCCTGATAATGAGTTACTAAAGAGGATATTTGTGGAATTGTTGGGGGTTGCACACCACATCCCACCCCATCTCTTCCTATATACCCTCATGGCAATGCAAAAAAATCTCCTTCCTTCAGAGCTTATGGCACATTTAGTGGTCTTCAGGGTGGTGTCAGGTTCCTCTCCTGTTGAAACATTTCTATCTAGAATGCACCCAGCTGCTGCCAGCAGTTCCCTCTGAACTGCAGGGTGATCTGTAAGTATCTGCATGTGAGTGTGAGGGAATTAAACCCTTTCTCTAGGGAACAGGACACAAATCTCAGTTCTGTACCTTTTCTAACTCGAATCAGGTTGCTGTTGAAATGCTTTGAGAAACAACTATGGCTGCCCTCAGGATGATATGCATCTTTTCTCCATCACCCAAAGGAGTATATATACTTGGCAGGGATACACCTTTATGGAGGGCCCCTATGGATGGGGCTCTTAGGGGTGCAATGTTCCTGGCATTTGATAAATTGTGACACTGAGAAGCCATGACTTATCTGAGTAAAAGGGCTGTGAGCCTGAGAATGCCAATAATGTTGATGGATGTGATGACTTCTGTGAGAGTGTCTCTGTGACCACAATAAAACACGAAACTCCAGCCTGTTTTGGTTACTTAGACAGAGTCATGTGCCAAGTTCAAAGGCCATTGTGTTAATAGTTGGAATATTCCTATTTCTCAAGAAATAAAAATTTGGAAAGAACTCAAAGTTATTTTTTTAATGACAGAGGCATGGAAGTGTTTAATGATGAGAAACATCCCTGTCTGCCTCTCATCACAGAATTGGCACTCTAAATACTATTTTATTTCTTCATTCAGCATAAATTTGAAGTCACTTCATGGAATGGTACTTTTCAGTGGCCACCCCTTCAACTCTTCAGCTCAACTCTGAAAACCAAGATGTGTTCTAGTCAGTCCTCTTAACTGGTTGGGGAAGCAGGGAGTGTGGGTATTGAGGGTAAAAAGAAGAAATGAGGTGAATAGGCAGACCCAGGCATCCATATTACTGCCCATAGTGAGTACACCATGGGTTTTTCCAAAATGGAGATGTCTCTCTATTTCTATCTCTATCTCTATCTCTCCATGTGGTAGTTTGTCGGAAACAAGGATAGATTGAAATGACAGGACTTGGGGCAATAGGTAAAGATAGAATTTCCCTTCTTATGTGGTCTTCTATTGTTAAGAAGAGCTTTACCAAATATCTGAAGATAGAATTAAAGAAATTTCTGTAGAGTTATCTTCAATTAAATTACACTTAACCATGTGAAGTATCAGTGGCCAATAATAACCACCCTCTCAGAGGCTGTGCAGGTTGTACTGCTTGAGGTCAGGAGTTCCAGACCAGATTGAGTTATAGTAAGACTCCATCTCTACTAAAAATGAAAATTCTGAGTCAAGAAGCTCACTTGATAGAAGACCTTGAGATTGCTGCTATGAGGTATGATGCCATGGAACTCTACTCAGGGCAACAAAGTGAGACTCTGTCTCAAAAAAAAAAAGAAAAAGGAAAATACACTGCATTTTCTGTAAATGCATACATGAGAAAGATTTCTTTTTTATGTTTAAGAAAGTGTATCTTGCCACTGTTCAAGGAGGAAAACATAGTATCACTCATATGTGGTTTCCTTTTTCTTGTGGCCCTATCTTTCTTTCCCTTATTATTTTCCTCTACTTCTTTAAAAACTCCAATGTGTACCTATACTAGTATAACAGTAATTATATTACATTGTTTGCATTTATTAGGTAAATTCCAAATTGTAGTTAAGCCTTAACCTGAGAGGTGGGCAATCTACCCCTTGTGTCCATTAGGAGAGAGCCTCACAAACAGTCTCCTCCTCTCCATTCCACTTTCTTCCATCTGGAATTGGACATTGGTCCCATGTGTTAGAATGAAAGTTACAACTTAATGAATCTCTTCATATTTTTATTTTAGTTTTTTTGTTTTGCTTTGTTTTTGTGATATAAAATTTATTCTTGTAATATTTTCTGGTGGAAAAGATGATAGGCAGATTTTACTAAATGATATAACAGAAAGTCATATCCAAAATGATGGTATATCTGGCTCAGACCAGCTGTGGCATGATTCCAAATGAATGTTAGACAGGAGTGCTTCATTGAGGAAAACCTGAAGGTTAATAATTTAAAGTTTCAAGAGGAAGGATGATCCAATTTAAATCACTAAGAAATAGGACCATCTCTGAGTATTCTCCAAACGTCTTTCCAAAACGGATGTATTAGTTTGCATTCCCACCAGCAATGTAGAAGTGTTTCCTTTTCTCCACATCCATGCCAACATCTCTGGTTTTGGGATTTCATCATGTGGGCTAATCTTACTGAAGTTAGATGATATCGCAAGGTAGTTTTGATTTGCATTTCTCTGATGATTAAGGATAATGAGCATTTCTTCATGTGTCTGAAGACTGTGTGTCTGTCTTCTTTAGAGAAGTTTCTTTTCAGATCTTCGCCCATCCTGTGATGGGATCTCTTGTTCTTTTCTTGCAAATACATTGGAGTTCTCTGTGTATTCTGGTTATTAAGCCTTTGTCGGAGGCATAACTTGCAAATATTCTTTCCCATTCTGAGGGATGTCTGCTAGCGATACTTACTGTGTTCTTGGCGGTGCAGAAACTTTTTAGTTTCATCAGATCCCAGTAGTGGATTTTTGATACTGCTTCGAATGCGTTGGGGGTCTTCCTCATGAAGTATTCACCCAGGCCAATGCTTGCAAGAGTGTTCCCAACACAGAACACTTCTAAATATGGATCAAAAATGTTTTCACATAGTAAATGAGAAAATCTCATGAATGTTATGTCAATCAGGTTGATGAAAATATCTCAGATTGTATGTGAAGCCCGCACACTGTACTCCATGATTGAATTATTGTACATAGCTATGATTCGATAAAAAAAAAAAAAAAGAAATAGAGCCATCAATGAAAAAGGAAATCAACTTTCCAAATGCACCAAAACTGTTGTAGGGCAAACAAGAGGTAAATTTGCATTTGTGAGTCCAGCCCTCTGGCAGCTAGAATAGCAGGAGCCCCAGACCCTTCCACCTTCCAGTGGGTCCCGGGCAGGTGGTTTGGTTGAGCAGTGAACTGCTCTCCTAGATTCCACACCCTGTGCTAGAGAGGAGCAGTGAGGGTCCTTGGATATAATATTAATTGTCATGACATCTGCTCACACCACTGGCAACAGTGCCCGCTCTCAACAAGGGCCTTTACCATTGCTCAGGTGGACCCGTTCGCACAGGCCACCTGGAGCAGCAGTGCTACATCTTGCATTTTTTTAGAACGTATATTTTTCAGTTATGAGGCATGCGAATGCAATTCATCCCTAGGTAAAAGCTATGAATTTAGGAAGGAGTGTATTTACAATAGTTTATTGACACACAGGACTGGCTGCTTAAATAGCTTTGCCCATGTGCCACTGCCACGATGTGGGGATGTGGGAAGAGCTATCTCTTTTAGCAGTAATCTCTGTTGAAATGGATACATCTACTCACAGGCCTGAGGGTTCAACTTTGTTCTGGGGAGCAATATACTTTCTGCTAAAATCCTACATCACCAGATTAAACTGTGACAAACACAGGAGCATGGTGCAACAAAGAATACAAGTGAATTATAGGCTTTCAGCACTTACAACAATCCTCAGGTCTATCCCCTGTGGCACAAAAGAAGATGACTACATAGTGACCTCTCTTTTTCTTTATCTAGGTGAGTTTTCAATAAAAGAAAATAGATACACAATAAATCTATCTGCCATGGCCTGAGAAAAGAGATTGCAGATGAGACAAAATAAGAAAGAATAAAACAAAAACAAAAAAAACTACTGCCTAGCAAAGTGAAAATACAAACTATTTCAACCTCTCCAAGTGATCACAACAGATCTACTACAAAAGGAAATTGTTGAAATATCAAAAGTCTAATTTAGAGTGCGGATAACAGATAAGATGAATGTGATTATATAGAAAGTCAAAAATGCACACACAAATACAAAAGAAAATTATAGTATGAAATTAAGACATTATCCTAACATTGACAGCTCTTTATGGTATAAGATAACTACCTCCAGAAAATATATATATCAACACACTTATTCAACATTTAACAAAAGGCATAGGAGTTCACATTAATAGATAGTATAGAAAACCAAATCAATTTCCTTTTTAGCCCGAAAAGCCTATGAATAAGAGAAGGAACAAAATAAGTATGAAGAAACTAAGTAATTAAAAGTTGCATGTATATGAAGTTTGGGATGAAATATTACACATACACATTATCTCTAAATTTATATTACATATTACACTATTGTTATTTTCCAATATTTGCATTTTCTTAATGGACTATCAACTTTTGAAAATGTAATTTTAAGTAAACAATACTTTGAAGTATACAGATATATCGAATGAAAGATTTCTTTGATTGATATGACTATGAAAACGTTTTAATATGTGTTTAAGTAGAGAATATTTATGTAAAATCAACAAACATATTTTATGAAATTTAGTTATGCTTTATTTTAATCATAAATGATTATAGATAAATGCTAATTAAAGATATGTTTTGTTTAATTTAATTTTATTTTATTTTATTTTATTTATCATAACTAAATGTTGTTCATATTAGTGCAATCATGGGGTACAATGTGCTGGGTTCATATACAATCTGAAATATTTTCATCCAACTGTTCGATATAACTTTCATGGGATTTTTTCATCTATTGTATGAAAACATTTTATTCTACATTTAGTAGGTTTCACCTGTACCCTTCTAAGGAGCACCATACATGTGATCCCTCCATTTATCTGCTCTCCATGTACCCTACCATTTTCCTCCCCTCCCTATAGCCTTGTGCTATAATTGGGTTATAACCTTCATATGAAAGCTATAAATTGGTGGAATAATAGGGCTGAATACATTAGATACTATTTCTTCCATTATTGAGATACTTGCTAAGAAGAATGTGTTCCAGCTCCACCCATGTAAACATGAATGAGGTAAAGTCTCCATTTTTCTTTAAGGCTGCAGAATCTTCTATGGTATACATGCACCACAATTTTTTAATCCATTTGTGGATCTATGGGTACTTGGGCTTCTTCCAAGACTTAGCAATGATGAATTGGGCTGCAATAAACATTCAGGTACAGATATCTTTGTTATAATGTGATTTTTGGTCTTCCGGGTATATACCAAGTAAAGAAATAATAGGATCAAATGGCAGGTCTATTTTTAGATCTCTGCCTATTCTCCAAACATCTTTCCAAAAGGAATGTATTAGTTTGTATGCCCATGAGCAACATAGAAGTGTTCTCTTTTCTCCACATCCATGCCAACATCTCTGGTTTTGAAATTTTGCTATGTTGACTAATCTTACTGCAGTTAGATGATATCTCAAGGTAGTTTTGATCTGCACTTGTCTCATTATTAAGGACAGTGAGCATTTTTTTGTGTCTGAAGGCCATGCACCTGACTTCTTTAGAGAAGTTACTCTTGAAACTTTTTGCCCATCCTGACATGGGATCAGTTGCTCTTGTCTTGCTAATGTGTTTGAGTTCTCTGTGGATTCTGGTTATTAAACCTTTGTCAGAAGCATAACTTGCAAATATTTTCTCTCATTCTGAGGGCTGTCTGCTTGCTATACTAACTGTGTTCTTGGTGATGCAGAAGCTTTTCAGTTTTATCTGGGCCTGGAGTGTATTTTTGATGCTGCTTCAATTGCCTGGGGCATCCTTCTCATAAAGTATTCACCCAAGTCCATTGTTTCAAGAGTTTTCTGTGTACTTTCTTCCAGTATTTTCATAGTTTGATGTCTTAAATTTTAATTTTTAATCCAGTGTGAGTCTATCTTTGTTAGTGTTGAAAAGTGTGGATTCACTTTCAGTCTTTTGCAGGTTGCCAGCCAGTTCTCCAAGCACCATTTGTTAAATAGGGAGTCTTTTCCCACTGAACGTTTTTAATTGGCTTGTCAAGTTCAAATAGCAGTAAGTAGCTGGGCTCTGGTCTTGGTTCTCTATTCTGTTTCAAATATCTACCTCCCATTTTTTGTGCAAGTACCATACTGTTTTGATCACTATTGATTTATACTACAGTCTTAGGTCTCGGAGCGTGATTCCTCCTGCTTTGTTTTTATTTCTGAGTAATGTCTTGGCTATTCAAGGTTTTTTCTGATTCCATATAAAATGAAGTATTATTTTTTCGAGATATTTAAAATATGACAATGGAGCTTTAATAGGAATTACAATAAAATTGTGTATTGCTTTGGGTAGTGTGGACATTTTAACAGTGTTGATTCTTGCCAACAATCAACATGATATGTTTTTTCATTTGTTGACATGATCAGTGATTTCCTTTCTTAGAGTTTCATAGTTCTCTTTATAGAGTTCTTTCACAACCATTGTTAGGTAAATTCCCAAATATTTCATCTTCTTTGGCAGTACTGTGAAAGGAATAGAGACTTTGACTGTTTTTTTTTGGATTGGTTGTTGTAGGTGTATATAAATGCTACAGATTTATGAGAGTTGACTTTGTAGTCTGAACACTGCTGTATTCCTTGATCACTTCTAAAATGTTTATAGTAGAATCCTTGTTGTTTTCCAGATATACAATCATATCATCTGCGAAAAGTGAAGGTATAATCTCTTCTGATCCTACGTGGATGCCCTTGATCGCCCTTTCTTCCCTATTTGCAATGGCTAAAACTTCCTTTACAATTTTTAAAAGCAATGGAGACCATCAGCAATCTTGCCTGGTTCCTGATCTAAATGGGAATGGTTTCAATTTAACTCCATTCAGGATGATATTGGCTGTGGGTTTGCTGTAGATAGCCTCTATCAGTTTAAGAAATTTCTCTTCAATACCAATTTTCTGAAGTGTTCTAATAATGAAGAGATGTTGGATATTATCGGAAGCTTTTTCTGTATCAATTTAGAGATTCATAAGGTCTTTATTTTTTAATTTGTTTATGTGATGGATAACATTTATAGATTTATGTATATTGAACCAGCCATGATATTTTGGGGGATAAAACTCACTTGGTTGTGGTGTATAATTTGTTTGATTTGTTGCTGGATTCTGTTTGCTAGGATCTTATCGAACATTTTTACATCAATATTCATTAGTGATATTGGGCTATACTTTTCTTTTCTTGTTGGATCTTCTCCTGGTTTCGGGGTCAAGGTGACATTTGCTTCAGAGAATGTGTTGGGTATCATTCTTTCTTTTTCTATATTTTGGAAATGGTTGAATAATATAGGTACTAGTTCTTTTTAAAAGGTTTGGTAGAATTCTGATGTGAAGCCATCTGGTCCAGGGCATTTCTTTTTAGGGATATTTTGTATAGTTGATGCTATTTCAGAACTTCATATTGGGCTGTTCAACGTTTCACACTTCATTCTGGCTAAGTCTTGGAAGGTGGCATGCTTCCAAGCATTGGTTAATTTCCTTCAGATTTTCATATTTCTGACAGTAAATTTTCTTGTAATATTTATTAAGGATTTTTTGAATTTCTGAGGAGTCTTGTTATTTCATATTTCCTCTTCCTGATTGATGAGATTAGAGATTTTACTCTTTTTTTTTCCTGGTTAGATTAGCCGAAGGTTTATCTATTTTATTGACCTTTTAAAAAAACTAACTTTGTGATTGATTGATCTGTTGTATATAGTTCTTTTATTTTAAATTTGACTTAATTCTGCTCTAATTTTGGTTATTTCTTACTTCTGCTTTGGGATTCAAATGTTCTTTATTTTCCAGGTGTTGAAGATGTCCCATTAAGTTTTCTCTTTTGTGACTTTTCTTTTTGTGTTCTCTTGAGGAAGGCATGTAGTGCTATTAATTTAACTCTAAGGACTGCCTTGAAGTATTTCAGAGATTCAGATAATTCATATCTTCATTGTCATTTTGTTCCCCAAATTTGGAAATTTTCTGCTTAATCTCATCAATGACCAATGTGTTTTCAGCATGAGGTTGTTTAGCGTCCATGTTTTTGTTTAAGTATGCATGTTCTTGTTGTTATTGAGTTCAATTTTTATTGCATGATGGTCTAAGAAGATGCAAGGAATAATTTCTTTTTTTTTTTTAATTTTCTGATGTTAGACTTGTGACCTAAGATGTGATCGATTTTGGAGTATGATCCATGGCTGATGAAAAGAATATGTATTCAGTTTTGTTGGGATGAAGTGTTATGTAGATGTCTGTTAAATCCAAATGTTGAACGGTTAAGTTTAAATCTAAATTTCTTTACTTAGCTCCTTATTTGGAGGATCTGTCCAACACTGATAAAGGAGTGTTAAAATCTCCTACAACTATTGAGTTGGAGGAAATCAAGTTGCTCATGTCTGTAAGAGTTTCTCTTATACATTGAGGTGCATTCTGGTTGGGTGCATAAATATTAATAATTGGTATTTCATCATTTTGAGTATTAAGTTAAACAAATATAAAATGTCCATCCTTATCTTTACTTACTTTGGTTGGTTTAAAGCCTATTGTATCTGTGAATAAGGTTGCAACACCTGCTTTTTTTCTGCTTTCCATTTGCCTGAAATTTATATGACCATCCCTTCACCTTGAGTCTATATTCATCTTTTAAGGTAAGATGAGATTCTTGTATGCAGCAGAGATCTGGTCTAAGTTTTTGTATCCAGTCAGCCCACCTGTGCCTTTTTAGAGGTCAATTTAAACCATTCACATTAATTGAAAATAACAATGAGCATTGTGAAAGTCTAGTTTTTTGTTTGTTTGTTCTTTTATTTTATTTCTTCACCATTGTGGAGGTTGGAATTTGATCGAAAGTTTCTGTGTGAGTTTATTTTTGTGGTGGAAGATTACTCTGTTCATTATAGAGGATAGGTCTGAGAATATCCTGGAGAGTTAGTTTAGCTATTTCAAATTTCTTCAACATGTAGATGTTACTAAAGTATTTAATTTCTCCGTCATAAATGAAACTCAGTTTGGCTGGATATATTATCCTGGGTTGCAAGTTATTTTGTTTTAGGAGGTTAAAAGTTGATGGCCACTCTTTTCTAGCTTGAAAGGTTTGAGCAGAGAGTTCTGCAGTTATTCTAATATTCTTCCTCTTGTAAGTTATGATTTCTTGTGTCTGGCTGCATTCAGAATTTTCTCCTTCAAAATAACTTTAGTGAAGTTAACCGTGATGTGCCTGGTGGATGTCTTTTTTGGGATGAATCGTGCTGGGGTTCTAAACTGTCTGCTATCTAAATTTCAGAGTTTCTTTGAATGTATGGAAAATTCTCTTTCATAATCACAAGAAGAAGAGACTCTGTGTCTTTTGAAGTTGGTTTGTCACGTTCAGGTTTCCCTATTGGACAAATATTGGTTTTATTTTAGTTTTCCCAGAGCTGTCTGAGAGAATGATACAGTTTTGCCTTCCATTTCTCTTCCTGTTTGAGCATTTGTTAATGTTAGAAAGCTTTGTCTTTAATGTCAGAAAGCCTTCCTTCTGCTTGCTCCATTCTGTTACTGAGGGATTCTACTGAACTTCTCAGACCTTTGAGAGCTTCAAATTCTTGTCTCAATATGTTAAAATCTTTGGTCATTTTGTCTTTGAATTGGATGAATCCTTGAGACATCTTCTGAATTAATATTAAAATTTCTACCTCCATCTTCACGTCCATTTCATTGATCTTGTTTGCAATCCAAATTCTAAATTCAATTTCAGTCATCTCACCTGACTGAAAGTTTTTGGATGGGATCCTCTGGAATTGATGGTTTGTCATTCCTTGGGGGAGATGAACTGTTCTTTTTTTCATGTTGCCAGAGTTTTTTCACTGATTCCGCCCCATGATTGTTTATCAGCATTTGGTTAGATGCGCAGGTAAGGCAAAATTGGACTGGAACTTCCATGGTTGTAGATGACCAGCCCTTCACCTAAGAACTGGGACTGGTGACTGCCGCTTTTCCTCTACAGTTTTGAAAAGTACCTGTACAGTACTACAGTCTGTGAGTCTAGAGGCCTGCTTGGTGTTGTGGGGGTAGGTGGCTGTGAATTGTATTCAGTAAATCTCAATCCAATCCTAGTGAATCACAAACTCTGGGTTGCAGTCTCAGCTTTGGTGAAATACAAGTAACTAGACCCTCCCTTCCCTCTCTGGTAATATCTGGAAGAGGACAATCAAACCTTCCTACTGCAGGAAAACCTGGTTCCCATTTTGGAGGGTCCTTGGATAATTTGTCCATTTCAAGGGTTCTAGGCCAATTGTCTCAGAGGGGTCCCTCTCTCCAGCTGAAAAGTTGAAGGGACTCCAGCAACTAGTTGTTAGGATTTTATTGGGAGTTCAAGTGTTATTTGATTCTCAGGTGCTCCAAGGAGTCAGAAATGCCCATTAGTAGTAGGTTGATAACCAGGAGTTTGATGCCGCTTACCGTAACCTTGGTTGTACTTCACCATCGGACTCTGGTCTCCCTCATCTCCTATATTCTCTAAGGCAGTCTCTGTTACCTCAGTCTCTGTGGCCTTGTTCTGTCTAATAAGCAAATGTTCCAGGGTTATGTGTGTGCCAGAGTCAGAGTGGCAAGACACCGTTGTGTCTTCCTCATTTTTACCACAGTCTACAATGATCCAGCATGGGAAGCTGAGATCTGAGTGCTTCCAGGTGCTCAATGGCAGTGAAGAAAATTCCAACTGAGCAAAAATAAATTCTTCCTAAGCACCCGCCCCCTTGTTGCCATTTTTCTGCAGTTCTGGAATTTCTACTGGGTGAGGTCTGGTTCCCTCTGGAAGGCCACAGAGTTGGGGAGATGACTCTCCATAGTTAGACCCCAGCAGGATCACTCTGCTAATGCTGAAGTCGATGGAAGGTGCCTCCTCTTAGGTTCATGCACCTCAACAGTTTTTGAGCCTCCACCTACAGTGCAGGAACCCAAGCTTCTGTCTGTTGCTGAGACACTCTTTTTGGGGTGCCAGGGCAGTCACCTTTCCCTCTCTGTCTTCCTGTACAGTTACTGGATTCATAGGTACAGCATAGCTGTATAGCCACCATCTACGCAATGCCTGGTTCTAGTCAAGAAATACAGACAATCTGAATTCTGGAGGAGTTGGCCTTCTACACTGCCAGGTCAGGGGTTGTGGGTAGACTGAAGGATCAAGGTGGCAAGCAACATATTTGTTCAAATTTCCTGTCAAAGAAGGGAATTCATAGACACTCAGCAGGGCCTCTCTTGAGAAGGAGTCCTAACTTCCAGCTATTCCCTCCAGTGGGGTGATAAAGGAGAGCCTCAGTTCATCACACTCAGGGGAGGGACAGCCAAGGGACAGCCACACAACTTCTTTGGGATGAGATCTATACTGAAAATAGTTTTTTGGTGTTTGAAGCTGCCTCAGCAAGGAAGACAAGCAAGTGTTGTCTCATCTCTCACCTCAGCTTCCCTCCCTTGGGGAAAGTTACAACTTAATAAATCTCTGCCTATTTTTATTTTAGGTTTTCTTTGTTTTTTGTGATATAAAATTTATTCTTATAATATTTTTAGTTGGAAAAGATGATATGTAGATTTTAAAACAGGATACAACAGAAAGCTGTATGTAAAAGGATGATATATCTGGCTCAAACCAGCTGTGGCATGATTCCAGACAAATGTTAAACAAGAAAGCTTCATGTGGGAAGACCTGAAGGTTAATAATTTAAAGTTTCATAAGGCAAAATGTCCCAATATTAAACACTAAAAATAGGACCATCAATGAAATAGAAAATCAACTTTCCAAATGCATCAAAACTGTTGTAGGGGAAATAAGAGGTAAATGTGCATTTGAGATTCCAGTCCTCTGGCATCTGGCCAGGCAGGGGCACCAGCTTCTCATGTTTCCTGGGCACAGTATAATAATCTAGAAATAGAATATATTCAGCTCTTTTTATTTTAAAATATTTAAACATGAATGAGAAGGATGAAACGCTGGATTACTGTTACTTCTCCATTATATCAACCAGTGCATTATAAAGACACATTAACAAACATTTGGGTACTGACTGAAGTTATATGTTAGAGAAAAAGGATATGCTTATATTTCTACAGGCAATACTACACTTTGGATTCCAGATAAGATCTTGAAATTTAGACACAGCCCAGAGAAGACATGCAGCCACCATATGGAAGAAGAATATGACACCATAGGCTCTGGAAACCAACTTAAAAAAGATCAACTTGACCCCAGTGCAGAGACAGACACACAGACTTCTGCCTTGAACAAACAAAGACACGTCATTGACGTGGGGACAAGTGAAGAAGCTGTGCCCTGAAGCTCTAGTTTTGGTACAGTGTACAAAACAAGAAATGAATGCTGTTAATTTGTTTCTGGAAATTATTACTTTGCTATCTATTCCAGCTGAATGCCAAAAACATGAGTATTGGGCTTATGTCCCTAATTCTTCTCTCTTAAGACATGTGATATGGTCGCAACGCACAGTCCCTGTGTATGTTAATGACTCAACTTGGCTTCCATGTTTTTATGACACTAGAGGGCCATTTAAACCGAAAGAAGAAGGCACCACTATTTTTAATTATATCAGAGGAGTGACTAGCCCTCCAATTTGTTTTGGAAATCAGCTGCATTGTCTTAATATGACCATGCAGCCTTGGGACAGTTTACATCAAAACCAACAAAAAAAATACTGATATGTTGGTTGAGATTTTCATGTTAAGTACTTATTCTCCTCACAAATATTGTGTTAACAAAGTTTTATTTGATCCTGATTTATCTAGGTGTGTCATGCATTCTTTTAAAGAAGTCCATAATTGGATCCATTGGACTAAGTTTAAAGGAGACTCTACCTATATGCTTATTAATTGATTGGGAACCACTGCCTTATATGCCAACTTCATTTGATACTCCAGTCTCACTTGACATGTCAATCAATAAAGATAAAACTAATATAGCAACTAGCTATCCTATGCACAGGAACAAGGGTGGGTTTTCACCCCTATCTTCTGATATAGCAGCTCATCCTAAACAAATAAATCTGTGGAAAGTAGCTGTGGCTCTACAGCCTTTAAAGGCATGGACTGGAGGTTTATATAAAAATGAAATTATATATGAAATGAAGTTTAAGGTGAAAGAAATTAAATATATTCAAGCTTGCCTACAATTACCATTTGTCTGGCTAAAAGGCAATATAATATGGTACAAAATAACTGGTGAATTGTTTTGTTCAACCTGTAAAATGTTTACTGGCATTAACAATTCTGTTACTTTTACCCCTTCTAAGGTACAACTGTACCTGTTAAGAGTATGCACAGGGATGTGGCTTCTGGTTAATCTCAACTGGTTTTGGCAAGAATCACTGGCATTCTCAATTTTACAGCTACTGGCAGTGGAATTTTGAAGAAAACCAAGCAGTTTGTTGGACAGCTGATTATTGTTATCCTGGGGAGCATCACGGTAACTGCAACTGCTGCAAAAGATGGTGTGGCCCTTACCCAAAATGTCAAACCCCAAGATTTTGTGGACAATTGGCATAAGAACTCTGAACAGTTAATGACTGCCCCAAAACGCACTGACACTGAACATTATCATGAAGTTTTGGATTTAAAACAAGCTGTTTTTATGTTAGTTGATGAGTTTATCAGTTTAAAGAAACGGACAAAATTGAAATGTTATTGGAATATAACATCATTTTGTATTACATCTGTTCTATATAATGAAACTAAATTTCCTCGTGAAAAAGTCAAAAAACATTTGTTAAACCATAACAACTTAATTACTGATATTGTCAATATACAGCATGAAGTATATTCCACTTTCCAACAGAAGCTGGAAAAGATTGATGGTGACCAAATTTTACAAGGTATTGCTTATAGTATTGAACAATTAAATTCATTACCTAAGATTAATGGACTTATTAGAAACTTGGTGGTTCATTTACATTAATATTGATTTTGTGTGTGATTTTACAGATTGTTTGCAAGAATGTTAACCAAGCAAGGAAGGAAAATGAAAGATATGCATCCATCTGTGCTCTGATGATAAGTGATAAAAATACCCACCATTTAAGAAAAAAAAAAAGGAGGTTTTGCCTATATTTCTTTGCTTCAGCCATTCTGGGAGCCATCATGTACACATCTTAATTAATACAACCTAAGAGAGACCAGAGAAGAACTACAAATTTGGCCAGAGAATGTTGAAATTAAAACAATCATGATCTTACGCCGCTTGGAGGTTTGAAGTTTGCACACAAACCTTAACTATGGTTTAGGAATTTCCAGCTTCTGTTCTTCTAAGATTAAGTTACAGACTCCAGATAGGTGGAGGTCTCAAATAGCAGGCATTGCTTCAGCCTTTCTCGCCCCCTCTGTGGTTTGCAACATTATCAGTACATGGGCAAGATGGCTGATGGCTGACGGCATGTTTCACCTTGAAAGTTATTTTAAGCAAAGTAGAAAATAAAGAAGAAAATTTAGTTGTTAATCAGCAGATTTGCAGGTGCAGTAGAAAAAAATAATCAAGATTTGAAATGTATATTTATGATTATTAACTAACAATGTCTGAGTGCAAAACCAGCTATATAAGCTGGGAAAAAATAAGTTTTTTGCTTGTTTTCATAATTAGATAGTAGAGTCCTTTACTCCATAAAATTCCAATGCAAGTCCTATATTCTGCAACACGGACCGGGCAGATAGAAATTTCACGTAACAGTTGCCATTCTATATTTTCCTGATTCTGAGTTCAGAATCAGTATGATTGAATACAGTATGACTGAAATAGTCTCATCAAAATCTGGCATCTGTTTCCATTTATCATGTTGTGTCTTTCTGTCCCACCAGTCCATTTGGATCTGTATTTAGACAAATATTTTTAATCATTCCTATTCTCAACTTGTAATTTTAATCCTATTTCTTTCCTGAGGATGACAGATCTTTTCTCCCTTTGTCAACTTTGCCTATCTCCATGCGGATATTATCCATTTTGAAATGTTTTTATGTCTACCTGATTCTTTTTCATGTCTGTCTTGGATACACAGCATTGACTTAGAATAGTGACTACCACTTATATTTATAAATATTTAGAGTATTTTAAATTAAACCTATTAAAATGTTTTCAGAACCAATATTTCATGGTATTATTTTCAGCATTCACTTTCTTTTCTAAACTTTCTTTTTTTCATAGAATGTGGGCAAGTATGCACCCACAATTGATATTCGAGTGACACTTTGAATCTATGATGCCAGATCTATGAGGCACATAAAGGATTTTTACCTTCTTTGCACCATAACTTAGAAATCCACATCTTCATCTTATATAATAAATAAATCTGTTATGTCTCTGTGTAATTAACATAATGATGTTTTAGATATTACTGCACTTAACATCAGACATTTGTCCAGAATTCTCAGTGAAAATTACAAAATTTTCACTTCAAGAGTGGGTCTTGTTACAACTTTTGACCATTATTCTTTTCATGTGACCATTATTTCATTCAACTTGTACTCAGGAAGCAGCCAAGTAGAGCTCATCTTTTGATAAGATTCCTTTGGTTTCAATTTTTACAAGATTTTTTTTGTTTTTATCTCAAAATGTTAATGGAGTATAAGAGTTTTTCTTACATTGATAACTTTTATAATGCTTAAGGCAAAGTTTGTGGTATGTCCATCTCCAAAAATGTGTGTATTCTATTGTACCCAATAAGTGAACTTTTAACACACTCTCACCATAATACCCTTCCCTCTTAGATGTTTATGCGGTATATATTGCTTTTTTTCACATTTATACATATCTATTAAAGGTTAATTGGTAAAACACAGTGTTTATTTTTAACTTCTTGAGATATTCAATACTTCACTTTGGATAATCAATACAAGTTAATACAATGTCACTGAAAAGGACACTATCACTCTTTCATAATAAAATTTCTTTTAAACACTCAAAAAGTTACTCATAGAAGTAGCACATTTTAAAATTATAAGAATCCACATAGTATAAACACACAGTGAACATCATGCTGGCTGAGCAATGGTTGGAAACATTTCTCCTCAGAACTGTAACAAGATAAGAGTGTCCCAATCACAAATTGTATTCAACAGAGTATTAGAAGTACTAGCCAGAACAATCTGACAAGAGAAATAAGACTATCCAAATCAGGAAAAAGTACAAACTGGCCCTGTCTACTGATGATATGATCTTATATCTAGAATATTCCAAATACTTTAGCAGATTACTCCAGGAAGTGATGACTAGATACAGAAAACTGTCAGGTTACAGAACAATGTGTGCAACTGAGTAATCTTTCCATGTAGTAATAGTCGATCTGAAAGGTAAGACTCCATAACTTTCAGTATAACTGCAAATATATATAACTAAGCATATATTTAACAAAGAAGGTGGAGTTTATATACAAGAAGAACTACATCACACTGATAGTATACCATAAAATAGAATAGAACCAGTCTTCTGACATCCTACTCTGACAGAAAGAGAATTGTGGAGATAGAAACCTATGATAAAATTGCATTTCTCAGAAGAAACATTGTGAAATCAGAGGAGAAATGCAGGCACTCAGCAGAGAAAAAACAAAAAGGAGACAGGTCAATAAACTTTTGATGAGAAATGAGGAATAGAGCATTGGGGAACAATACTCATCCCACAAGCACTGTAACCATGTTTTAAGAGGCCTCCTCACACTACCGCCAACATCTACTTGGCTAGACTAGGGGCAAGAAGATGGGAGAACTCTCCCCCAAAATGGGAGCTCTGTGTTGGGCTTCCCATTAGCAGACACCAGTAAGCAAGCAACAAAAGTCTTCTCTCACCTTAACCTACAGGAGAGTGCTGTTAAGTCCCTATTCTATTTTACCAGTGATGTCACACCATGGAGCCTTGGCTCCCTGGCACAAAAGTGATCAACTTTTCTTGAAATCCTCAGTGTACAGCTCACTCTCACTTCTTTCTATTTGCATTAAGCCAGAGTGTTTGGAGAATTCACTTAGATGCCTACATATTCCCTGGTGTTCTGAACTGCAGTGGAAACCAGTGCCACAATCTACACTTTGGTCAGGAGAAGTTTAAACTACTCTACTTCAGATCCTCAGCAATTTTCAGGCAAATCTGCCTAAGGATTGATGATTTGGGCCCACCAGAACCACCTTGAAATTACCAGAGAGGGCAGCACCTAGTGTCTCTATGACTTTGTCAGGAACTCTGGTCAAGTGATCTCCTCCACCAGGGAAGTAGTCTGCTGAGCTTATTGAAGAGAACAATAACCATTGACTGAGTGACTATGATAGGAACTCTGAACTTGCAGTCTCCACTGGGTGAAAGCTCACTGAGCTTGATTGGCAAGGTGGTGCTCACTGCCCAAGTGATTTTGACTAGAACTTTGGCCAGCACGGTTTTCTGGGCAGTAGCCTTCTGAACTCAATTGGAAGTGAAGTGCCAATTGCTTGAATGGTTTTCAATGGACTTCTGGGACACTGACCTCTACTGGGTGGTGGTTCTATAAGCTCAACTGGGTGAGCAGTGACCACTGCCACAATTACTTTAACTGGAACTCTAGGCCAGTTTTGTCTGCTGGGTATGTCTGAGCTTAATTGTATTGGTAAAACCCACTGTCTGAGAAACTTTAACAGAAATTATGAGCCAGTGCTATTCACTGGGCAGGCCTCTGAGCTCATTTGGATGGTCAATGCCCAATGCCTGAGTGAGTTGACTGCAAGTTGGGCCGGAGATGTCCACTGATTCTTCTCCCCATGGAGCCTCTGTCTAGGGATGCACCTGTTGTGTGGCTTTGGGGGAGCAGTAGTAGCCTCAAAACAGTGAGGAGTGAATTTTGCAGCTCTAGCTATGGATTATCCTGCTCCACCTATCCCCAGTGGGGTTGAGGGTCCAGGTAACTGTATCTTTATCCAGCAGAAAGTACAATGTAACACTACCACTCCCTGGATTTTGTAGATGGCAGGTTGACTTCTAGACAGTTCCAGCCTGTACTGTCTTAGACACTTAGCCCTCCGAATCTCTGTATATTGTTCTTAGAGTGACCACTATGAGACTGTAGGAGATAAGTCACAGACACAAGACATAGCTCAGAGGAGGAGGGGTGGGTATTTCAACTTCTGGGTGCATACCATGGCCATAAACCCCTTTCAGATTTAATTATTGAATAGGTTATTACAGGGCTTTCTAAGAGTCATTACAAGAATATATCTCAACAGTTATTCTAGGACAACCTATCAATTCAATTAAAAAAGGAGAATGCATACATTGAATGAAAATTAGAAGCTATCTTTTTTTTTCTTTAAACAAGTGAACAGCTTATTAAGAATTAAACAAAGGTATGATGTGATACAGTACAAGCAAGACATTTAAGATAAGTATAATATTACTATTCACACAAAAACTTAAATTTAACCTCAAAAAAATTGAAAGACAAAATAGAAAGCAACTTCACTTTTATGAAATAAGATACAGTCATTCAAAGTATTAATTAAAAACAAAGAAAATTAGAAGTTAAAAATACTCATGAGTAAGTATAAGTAGGTGTCATAGAAGTACTGAGTACATTGTATATTTTTCCCTCCATTCTTGAGATTCTTTACTCAGGAGAATATGTTCTAGGTCCTTTCATGTAATCAAAAAGGAAATAGGAGGAGCCAAGATGGAGGTCTGTAGCCAGCTTTCTGCAGATGCTCCTGTCCAGAAGGAGAGTTAAAGGATAGAAATTTAGCAAGAAAGCCAATGGTTTGGAGCTGAGCCAAGAGACAAGGTCGAGGAACACACTTCAACCCTGCTGGAGCAACCTGCAACCCCAAGGATACAAATAAAAGGTACAGAGCACATCACCAAGCGGATAGGAGTCCCCTCCCACAAGAAAACAGCTCACAGTATATGCCATTCCTCCATACAAACAAACAAGCAGAGTACAGATGTCCTCCCACTCTACCCATCCCGGAGAGACCCTCTAAAAACCGGACCTCCTTCTCCTGTGTGTGGCACTCTCCTGCCAGGCATAAAGCTGTATAAAACTGTATATATTCTCTACCTGCAAGTTGGA